>OY284413.1:84069096-84373866 GCA_958301585.1 Merodon equestris | reverse complement strand
AGACTGGCTGACTCGAACGAATGGTCTACTAACTGTCTACAGACCTTCGTATATGACAGTGACCACTGCGGACTTAGTGCCGTGATCACAGTAGCAGACGAATTTGCGGAAATGGCAGGGTACGTCCAAACGTACCCCTATGATTACAGTAGGGCGCGTTGGCCACGCTTTGCCAGTTTCCTGACGAGAACGCTCACTTCGAGCGCCTCCTTTCCGTCGTCCAATAGGATCCTGTCAAACTAAAAGATTGACAGGTATCTCAAACAAATGGACGATACCATTAAACAGACAATGAACAGTACGATACCACGCCAACGACAGCACGATACCATAAACGTATACCGAAACGCGACAATCGACGCGCTGCACAGACAAAAAAGTAGACTACTCACAAGACTCAGACTTGTACAGGCCGTTTACCGACAGACAAAACTCGGAGGTCAGGACACTGAAGTCATTGATTAAAAATCTCCAACAGTTGATCAAGGAAAATTACAGAATATCTGTAAGTTTGTATTGGAACAATAGAATTCGAGCTGTAAAATCCAACAGTGTGAGTATGTTCCGGCAAATAAATAAAATCTTTCGGAGAAACAATCAGAACGACATTCAGGATCTGAAGTCACCAAAACAACATGACCGCCACAGGGCGCCAAAATCTACCCGTGCCAATTGAAAAACACTTTAATTGTTATTTTAGATCCCCATATTTGTCTTATATTATGGCTGCTATAATTACCTGATTTCCCATAAATTAACGTTACACTTCTTAGCTTCTTTATGTTTAGAATCGATAGTTATATAATCTAAATCTACCACTTTTCTAGATGTTCCCATACATTTTTTTCTTTTATAATAGCAAATATTTTTTTCTGATTTTTAGATTTGTGTCTAATCATATACATAATTCTTTTAAATCCAAGCTTACTTTTCTAAAAACTTCAAATAGTTACATGGGGCATTTCACGTCAAGCGGACAAGGAAAAAAAAAGTGAGGTTCTGAAATTTGTTCATATTAGGTCCAGTTGTACTTTTACTACTTTTTTTATATGATGTGTATTTGTCAAGTTATGGGCTTCTAAAGAATGGTATATATCAAAATTCGTATATTTTGGAAGAATTTTTTTGTATTGAAAAAAATTACAATAAATTTTCAAATTACCCGATTTGCATCAAAAGTTTCCTGCTCTTTTTAAAAAAGAAATCAATTTTGAAAAAAAAAAATTTTAATGTTAAAAAACGGGAGGAAACATTTCGAAACAACATTTTGGAAACTTCGACCAATTTTATTTTTATTTTTCTTATTTCAAAATATAGCTTAGAGTATATATATAATACACCAGAAGTTTTGAAATGGGATCTGCATTAGTTAAGGAGGTAGGTAAATTAATGTATGTACATGTAGCAGTAAGTATGATGTTTTTTTTTTTGATGTTAGGCGTTTGTGTATGTCGGCCGGTTGGTGCGAATAGAGTTAGTATTATTGTGGTTTGTATAGTATTTAGTATGTATAATAGTATTAGTATAAATTAGCATATAGTGTTAGTATAATTAGTATTTTAGTGTTAATATTATAAAGAAATAATGTTTGTTTGTTAGTTTCTAAGTTAGAGTACCCCTACCCTAACCTATCGCCGGAACTACTAAAAAACGACTACTACTACTACTTAAAACTGCTGTGAAATTAAATGATAATGTAATGAAATAACGTAATAATAAATTCAGAACGATTTTACTTTATAATTTTTACAATTATACCTTGAGCATCTACGCAACTGGTTCTTTTTAAAAGAATACCTTCCGTTGTCGGAATAAAGGCATGCAATTTTTTAGTTCCTGAAATGTTTATTGCAGAATCAAACCGGGGTTGTAAGAAAATTCTTTCAAGATTAATATCATCTTTGGAGCAGTAATAAATCGCTGTTTGTTTTAAAGATGATTTTGCCCATTTATATAACTGCATTGGTGAAACGATTGATCCACTTGTAGGTAATTGTAGACTTGCACGCGTCGCTAAACGTTTGAGGTTTCCCCCAAGACCATCACATGGCCCCTTTCCATGAGACGTTGCGTGAAAATGTAACTCTGCATTCGTATTGAAATCATGTTTATAATAAAATAAATTCACAAAATTGAATCTATTTTTAAAACGTTGAGAGGCACCATCGGTTATATATATAATTTAAGACACAACTATTGCTTTTTCAAAAAGGTGTTTGTGTAGTATTTTTTGGTAAGCGTAAAAAGTGGCTGTATCATGTTTTAAGTCATCTGAAATCATAACAATGCTGCCATGTTTTGTTTCAATTCCGTCTCTATAATAAAACACCGAAGTCACAAGTGTTGCTTGGTCGTTATTCCAATGAAAAGATTGGGCAGCATCTTGGACAACGAAACTATAATTTTCTGCAAAATCACATTGTACGAGTATTTCTCCTTCATTGATAGTCTCCTTAGGATTGTCTCTGCAATATAAGCATGAGGTTTCAGAGTATCCAAGGCATCACACAAGCTATCTACAAAATCATCAGAAGATAATACTAGAGTAGATAATGTGAATCGGTCTGTGCCAAGCCACTTTCTAAACTGCTCCTATGTCACTTGATTGTTATCGAATATGATTTTCAAATTATCACTTAAGCCAGGACAAGACTTACAACATTCAATTGGCGGTGTTTTTGCAGACACGTCTCTGTTGGATTGGGACACATCATCTTGCGAAGGCAATCCTTATAAGATGAAAGTTCCATAGCAGTTCCAGCTGTAAGATTAGCTATGTCTCCACTATTCAACATTAGCTTTACATTTTGGTGGTAAGTACAAACACATACCATATGTGTTCCAGGGTCGCCAGCGAGGATGCATTGTTTGGGTCTTAGAGTAAAAAACGTCTGGATATTCTTCCTTGAACTTCTGAAGAAGTTCATCAATATTGCACATCAGAAGTTGTTTTTGTATGTGAGTTCTTTTTCCGTCATCCTGTTTAACAGATATGTATAAAATCTTTTTTACCGGGCATTATTTGGCTAATGTCTTTTCGGAGATAAAATTTTTTAACTTAGTTTTCGGTCTCGGGTAGTAGTTTACGACCACCACGTGGGTTCGGAGATGACAAAATACCAAACTGTTCTACAAGCTGCTTTGCTTTTTTTGCTTGTCGCCTGGATGTTTCAAACTCTTCTGCAAGTCTATTTTCACTCCAGGTGCTATGGTCAGGATCATAGTTTTCATAGAAGCAGAAGCAGATGGATCATTAAAGTTCTCCTTTAGCTGCTTCAAAATGTCTTGGTTATCTATTACTGTGTCAGTTTGAGTTGAATTATGTTTGAATTTGTCTTCGGGAATGAATGGTTCGTCTTGGATGTTTTGTGAAAGTTCACTCAATGTTAGACTACAGGGCACTTCTTATTTTCGTAAGCTACTGGCGGTCTTTCGTTAAAAAGGCGTTTCCTGCAAGATGCACACACGTAAACGTTTGCTGGAAATCCCCACTTTTGCACTAAACATGTAGAAATTATTCTTATACTTTTCAACTTTCGATGATTCACCAAACGAAATGGATTAAAACATCGATCACCGAACGGAGCCATTATAAATTGTCTCTGTCAAGCACCAGTCACTAAGAGGTCAGAGCAACAATTAAATAATAACGGAAATTCAAAATGCTACATAAGTAATTAATTCTAAAAGATAGGGCAGATAAGAGAGTGGAAATCGGACTACAATATAAAGATAATCATGAGGATAATGAACTTGTAATTAAGTTAAAATAATTAAACATTTAGTAACTAAGTATATAATCCTTTATTAATTGAAGAAATTAACTTTTTAACGAACTACAGGTAAAATTATTTTTATTTCCTCCTACTAATATTTCTACAATATTTAAATGAATTTTGTCAATGTATTAATTTTTTTTTATTTAAAAGTAACTACCCCTTATTATTGTTAGAGCTTCAACACAAATGAACAGGATGATAAATGTTAATACTGTCGTATTTTAACTTCATCATTCGCATATTAACCGACATACACAAACGCCTAACATCATACTTACTGCTACATGTACATACATTAATTTACCTACTTCCTTAACTAATGCAGATCCCATTTCAAAACTTCTGGTGTATTATATATATACTCTAAGTTATATTTTGAAATAAGAAAAATAAAAATAAAATTGGTCGAAGTTTCGAAAATATTGTTTCGAATTGTTTACTTCCGGTTTTGAACATTAAATTTTTTTTTTCGAAATTGATTTCTTTTTTGAAAAGAGCAGGAAACTTTTGATGCAAATCGGGTAATTTGAAAATTTATTGTAATTTTTTTTCAATACGAAAAAATTCTTACAAAATATACGAATTTTGATATAGACGATTCTTTAGAAGCCCATAACTTGACAAATACACATCATATAAAAAAAAATATTATGTGTTCGTATTCATATCTACTAGAAGTACAACTGGATCTAATATGAACAAATTTCAGAACCTCACATTTTTTTCCTTGTCCGCTTGACGTGAAATGCCCCTTATCGTAAGTTACTGATCTTTACACATCTGCAATAATTAAATATCTCAACGCAGTTGATTGATTCAAATTGTTGGCTCAGTTTGAATTTCACAGCATTCCTCACGGTTATTACTGGTTGAATTTTGCTCTTTCCTGTGCAATTTTACTTCGTATACAATTTGCATTGCGTATGTGTAGAATTGATATTACTTTCATTGATTTGCGAAAGGCAGACAGAAAGTAGCTAACTGTAGGACAGATCCAATACCTTTTTAGAAATAACTAAGCATTTACATTTGTAAATGTTAAGGCCCAGTCCATTATAGTCCGCCCAATCGGAAATCCGAACAAGTTCCAGGTTGATAATGCGCACGTAGTTTTATGATAAGACCTAGGGGGCAACTCCTGTAAATTTGGATATCGTCTACATATAAATGTTTGGATATATGACGAATAATGGAAGCAATCTCGTTAATATACGATGAGATTAGCAAGAGAGCAGAATTCAGCCCTGAAGAACCCGCTGGAGTAAAGGAAGAAGTTCCAAAAGATTGTAATCAATGCAAACGACCTGGATTCGGTTACTAAGTGAGGACGAGATTAATTTGATTGGGACGCAACTTCCTCAAAAGTACAGTATGATTGACCATGTCAAAAGCTTTCGAGAAATCTAAAAGAATCAAAAATGTTACGTTATCTTTATCAAGTTCAGCCCTTATATCTTCAATAAACTTTAAGAGTGCAGTTGTGCAACTGTGTTGGGGGCGAAAACCTGATTGTATTTCTACCGAGAGACTCTTGCGGGATATAAAGGCACTCAGTTGTTTTTGCATAATGCGTTCCAAACTTTTGAGAGAAAAGGAAGTATAGAGATTGGTCGAAATTCATCACAAAGTGTATTTTTAGGTATTGGTAAGACCTTGGCCAGTTAAACACATCACTTGGTCAACAGGCGAATGCATAATATAAATGATATCCCAAGAGATTGTACTAATATGAGATTCGAGTAAAGAAAAGGTAACGTTCTTGAAACCCCGGTAGTAAATTAATCCATCAGTGCAACTTGCTTTGGTGTTTAGATCGCAAGTCATAAAAATGAGGTCGTATTTAGAAAAGGCTGGAGCGGCAAATTGATTATACTTGTTATGTCAAAACACAACAGCAGGTGTGCGCGCGTTCAGCTGCGCACGCGGCTACTCAGTGGAATGGGGGGTTCGGATATTGGAATGGGAGAAATTCAGGCCGCCACGTAGTTTTCCGTAAAACTACGAAAATGAAAAAAAGACAATTAGATTATATATAATGTATAATATACATTGGGACAGCGGGTTGCCCAATATCCACTACGTGGACAACACGGTTGCCTAACGGCTGAAAACAACGGTCTAGATAACCCATCCCCCGGTTATGAGGCGTAATAACAAAAGATTATTAAAAATAAAAAAAATGGTACTTAAGTATGGAAGTGTCCTTTGTCGTTGGTACGTTTCGTAAATCGTCTGCTTCGTCCTTTAGGTTATTTTCCTCGGGTTTGTGTCCCTCCGGTGTTGAGCACGTATCCTCGTATATATGTATGTATAAGGCTCTCGTTTCTTTCGTTGTCTCTTGTACTTTTTTTTATTGTTCTCCGCTGTCGGCCACTGTCCGTCCAGCTTCACTCAAATTTGTCGTCGAATTGAATTGGTCATTGTCCGTCTGGCCTTGTCCAACCGGGAACACATACATACACTCACACAACTTTGGCCGTTGGAACAAAGGGAATCCCATCCAGAGTTCCAACGCCTCCACATTAAAATTTTCGGACCTTCGGACATTCGTACGTTGGAAGGGGTTGTTGTCTTGGTTGAGGTGGACGTGTTCACCACAGTATCTTACGTTAATTTTTAAGCCTAACTAAACATCCCTCAGTTATAATAATAATTCTTTCTATTTCTATTCTATTCTGATAATCTCTAAAGGCCTTTAGGGGTTATTGGGCTACCCGTTTACATAGATTGGGGAGTTTACAATTAGTATATATACTCGTATATTAACACATATGGCTTTGTTTCTTTTTATCAAACATTATATATTTTTCATCCTGTCGGCGCTGTCCGCCCATTGTTGCGAGACCGTTCGTCTTGGTCGGTTGGGGCCGTCCGCCCTTCGCTTTGGACCGTCCGTCCACCCTCTTTGGATCGTCCGTCCACACTCTTTGGACCGTCCGTCCACACTCTTTGGACCGTCCATCCACCATGGTACCTGTTGATGGTGCGACCTCCTTAAGGTGGTTGGACCAAACCGGGCCATAGCTCTAAATTTGCCATAGGAACACCGGTAAGTTCTTCCCTCCTTAGGAGATGGCGGAAAAAAATGGTGGGTCAAAAGTTTAGGAATGGAGGGATGGAGAGGAAAAGGTTTCGTGCGTATTTTGTACGTAACATACGCTGTCAAACTCACTCCCAAACAATTAAATTTTATTCTTCTTCTTCTTTTCCTCTTTCCGGCGTTGTTATGGTCAGAAGTGTAGGACCATAACCTTCCCACTTAACTGCATTCCTACTGGTCCGCTTGTGGGATCCGCCGGTTTGACCTCAGAAAGTAGCGGCAGGCTTCCCGGTTTGGGATTACTTCATCGCTGAGGCCAATAAATGCTGGTGTTTTTGCATTTGTTTGCACCAATTGTTTTTCGGCCTGCCTTTTTTTTTTTTTTTTTGTGACACGGGCATGCTCCAGATCTTTGACAGGACTGAACAAGACGAAATGTAAAGCTGGCTATTCGTTGATCTGAAGTATTTTATTGTGCCACATGATCCGATCAGGATCCGATCAGCTAATATGTATATCTATTCGGCCTATAAACCACTCCCAAAAGAAGGTTACTATCGACGCCTTTTGTATCTAAAAACAAATATTCACTAGAAGATGTCGGTGGGGAGAAAAATGTTATTTACAAAGCAGAAAAATGTTATTTTACAATTTAACATAAATCGCAACCCCCCAGCGCGGCCGAATGTATCTAAACTATAAAGATTACATACATTTAATAAGTATGATGCGTCGCATAGATCTGCAGAGAACCATGGTTCTGATACACAAATTGTCTCCGAATTAAATCTAAATTCATCAATTGTTGGCATCAGGCTTTGTGCATTAATGTGGATCATCTTAAAAAACACTAAACACAGTTCGTAATATAGCGTCCCTGTTACCTCCGGAATTCATTTAACTTTCAATGAACTTTGTAATGAGTGATTCTACTACGAGACATCAGCAACATAACCAAAACATTGGGAAATAGAAAGCATCTCCTTTCACAATAACAAGCAATATTTAGTAATAATTTAAGAAGAAAAATACATAAGAAAGACAAAAGAATGAGAAAGAGAAAAAAGAATGATACATAAAAGTCTTCTTGCTTTCTCCTGATAATCTGTTTTGCTCCTGCAGGGAGCTGATATATTTTAGCGATTGCTAATCGTAGTATTCATTTGCATCTGTTATTTTGTTTAATTCTTCCCAGTTGAATTCTGTTATTTTCTGCATGACTTTGGAACTTGTAATGAAATCTAAGTATTGTTTCCTTTCACATATTCTTTTAAGTTTTAATAATCCGCAAAATAAGTCAAATATAAATGCTTCTATTACAGCAGATAATATGGAGTGTTATTTGATCGAATTAGGCAATGGTCAATAAGTGTCTGTATGCCTCTTGCTATTTCCATACCAGTATTTGCTCTTGTTGTGTTTATATGGAACCGGCTGATAACCAGAAAAGAAACGCTAAAATATGCTCTTCAACAGGAATGGAATTTAATATGCAGAATTTACGAAAAAACTGGTCAACAGTATGCCGAGACGCCTACAGGCTCTTATAAAAGCCAAAGGTGGTGCAACTAAATATTAATTTTGGATAATAATTGGAAGTAATTGAATAATTTTCTGCATGTTTTCCTTTTGTACGAATAATTCTGGTATTTGAATAATTATTGAATTTCACTTATTTTTCTTTTTTAAATACATTCGTAGATATCTCGTAGATTTATTTTTTTATGTCATATGCAACTTTATGAATTGAAAAGCATGACCAAATTAAAAAAAAACTAAAAAAAAACAAATGATGGATAAATTTTGATGTTACTTATACATATAAAGTCAAGTGTGTTGTTGGGGTCACACGTCTGTGGGAATCGTAAAGCTTTTATTTATTTTTTTTATAAGTACATATTATCATAAATAAACTGTAGAGTCATATCAACGTTTTTTTGTTGATTCTATTGTTTTTTAAATCACTTAAGTGAAATAAATATAAAATGAAGTGTGTAATGTGCATTTTAAAAGTCGATAGACTAAAGGATTTAAAATTCAATTTAAGAGTTGCAATAATTATGTACATGCAATGTGTGCAAAGTTAGAAAAAAGAGATGTTGAATATTACGAGAAGTGTGAGCTGCTCTACAAATGTGAAACCTGTTGCGGACAACGTCGTCGGTCTCTTTCGGTAAATGAGATACCTCTTTCCTCACCATCTATTCTCACCAATCAACCAAAACGCTACTCCGGCCCTACTTCAATAAGAGCTTCTTGCTCTGCTGCTGCTTCTGTGAACCAAGTTTTTAATGATGCTTCTTTCAAAAATTCTGTTGCTGTGAAAAAAAAATATAACATTAGAAATGCTTTTCCAAGAGATTCTGAAATTACAACAATTAAATTCAAATGCTCTTGACAAAATCAATTTTCTGGAAGAGAGAAATGCCGCTCTTACGGTCACGGTGAACACTTTGCAGTCCAAGATCAATGCGCTCGAACAAAGAGAAAAACAAAATGCAGTTGATATCGTGGGTATGACTGATGTGTTCTATGCAAATGCAAAAGAGAAGGTCATTCAACTTCTAACTGAAAATATAGGAGTGCGATTAGAACCAAATGACATTGAGTCTTGTGTTTTGAGGGTAAATAAGAGTAAAAAAAAAGAAAATGCCTCTAATAATGCCGTAAGGTTTAACTCTCTCTTGCGTAAGAAACAAATAATGAATACTTTGAGAGAAAAAAAACTCAAACTATTTGCAGACAACAACAATTCTCGCATTTTCATTAATGATTGCCTCACTGCATACACAAGATCTCTTTTGCAGAAAGCTAAGCAGCTTAAATTGCAAAACAAGTGCAAATATGTATGGATAAAGGATTCTTATGTTTTCATCAGAAGGAGAGAAGGTGACAGAGCAATTAAGCTTTTAAATTATGAGGATTTCTCTGAAAATGGTTTTATTATTTCTTATTTATTATTTGCTATGACAAGTATTATTAATTCTATTTCTTTATTTAATTCTCATAATGATAATGTAAAAAGTAGAACTAGCTTTTCTCATTTAGACAATAGCACACCGAATTGTTTTTGCATTCATCATCCGTACATGGTAGCTTATTCAGGCTTTTCAGCAATTCACCAAAACATACGTAGTCTTCGTTAAAATGTCGATGCATTGCTCATCTTGCTTCTCTCGATCATTTACCTGATTTTATATTTGTCTCAGAAATTTGGATTTATGAATTTGAAATTGAGAACTTTCATATTCCTAATTTTACATTGAGTGATATTGTTTGTGATGTATCAAAACCCATTCTTTCAAGTGCTGACTTAATTTGCTTAAATTTTAAATTATCTGGCGTTCAATACAGTTTTATTGGAGTATACAGATTGCACTTATTTACTGTAACTGCTTTTCTGGTTGAATTTTCTGAGTTTTTAGATTCATTCATATGTAAAAACCAAATTCTTATAGGCGACTTGATATTTTATCTAACAGTTCTGATGCCGATAATTTCTTGGCGATGTTATCTTCCTTTGGCTTTAGATCCTTGGTTAACAAACCCACCAGAAAATCTGCATGCTTAGATCACATATTTATTCGACTACATAGGAACAATTCCATTACTTGTAAATCATAAATTAACTACCATTCAACTTGATAGTCGCATATCGAGGCTTAAGCCGATTCGTGGGAACTCAGTAAACAAAGTTGATTTTTGTGCGCTTAATTCTGACTTAACTTTTGAGTTTTGGGAAGAAGTGTATAATACAGATAATCCTTCAGATGCTTTTGATATCTTTTTGAAGAAACTTCAGTTACATATTTCAAACAATAGTCGATGAATGTATAATATAAAACGGGTTTGCTTAAAAGAGTGGAGAACGCGCATTTACTCAAGGCAGTTAATTTAAAAAACAAATTGCATGCTAAATTAAGAAAGCATCCGTTAAATAACAGGCTTAAAACATGCTTCGACAAACTTTGTAATGATCTAAAAGCTGATATTCCGCGATGCAAAGAAAATTATTACAGGACAAAGTTTGCGAAAAGCTTAGGTAATTCTAAAAAGGAATGGGGAATAGTAAATCAGATCCTTAACAGGAAAAAACCTGTGACTGATATATCTATAATGCATGGTAGTTCCTTAATTAATGATCCTACATCCGTGGCTAATCTATTTATCAATCATTTTTCAAATATAGATGCCAATATTAGTTATACTTCTCCAGGAAACTCATGTCAATGTTCAGATGGTATTATTGAAGATTGCTTTAACGCCCAAAGCTTTATCTTTGAAGATTTTACTTCATTGGAAATTCATAATATTATAATGTCACTAAAAACATCTAGTTCCAGCGCAAATGATATGATTTCCAATAATATTTTAAAGAATATTTCGTATAAAGTTTCTGATATCCTAATGTACATTTTCAACTTTAGCATCCAGAAAGGTATATTTCCAGCTGCACTTAAACCAGCTACTGTTGTTCCACTGTTCAAAAAAGGTGAAACCACGAGTCTCAACAACCTATTTCTATTTTTCTTCTTTCTGTTTTTGCCAAAGTTTTTGAGAAATCCATGAAAACAAGGATGTTGTCCTTTTTAGGTAAAATTAATTTCTTAAGTGATTCTCAAAATGGTTTCAGAAAAGGAAGGTCGACTGAAGACGCTGTTTTGAAACTTTGTAGTGAGTTATATCAAACTTTAAACAACTCCGGGATAGCAGCCAATTTATTTATTGATATAACTAAAGCATTTGATATGGTGGATCATAGCAAGCTACTTCAAAAATTATATAGAATAGGTTTCCGAGGCTGCGTATACGACTGGTTTGTTTCTTATCGAAGAGATCGTAAACAGTTGGTAAAAATTAAAAACAGCTGTAGTTCGGAAAAAATTATAAATTTAGGCGTTCCACAAGGGTCTGTTTTGGGTCCTATCCTTCTTCTTTTTCTTTATTCCGGCGTCGTTATGGTCAGAAGTATAGGACCATAACCTTCCCACTTAACTGCATTCCTACTGGTCCGCTTGTGGGGTCCGCCGGTTTGACCTCAGAAAGTAGCGGCAGGCTTCCCGGTTTGGGATTACTTCATCGCTGAGGCCAATCAAATGCTGGTGTTTTTGCATTTGTTTGCACAATTGTTTTTCGGCCTGCCAGATTTTTTTGTTTGATCTTACTCTTACAACACCGGTGATCTCCAGTCGTGTCAACCCACTGATTTGCATGTACACTTGTGGGGCAGTTTAATGGTGGTATCACTTTTGTGTTTTCTAAATTGCCTAGATGTGATTTTTGTTTACCTTTGTTTTTGTCGCCTTTTACGACAAGCGAGAGGTATCGCTGCAGGGATATTCTTAACCCGTCCCTGCGCGGAAATTTTGGGTCCTATCCTATTTCTAATTTATGTTAATTTCCTTTTCATCCAACGTTTTAAAGGTAAAATAACAGCTTTTGCTGATGATACGTCTTTGTCGTATTCCGAATTTAACCTGTTTAATTTGTATGCGTCTGTTAACTATGATTTAGAAATTCTTCGAAAATGGTATTATTCTCATAAGCTTATCATAAGTGAAAAAACCAAATTTATGATCTTCAACATTTCTGTTGCCCTACCTGAAGTCATTGAGTTAACATATCATTCACCTACCTGCACTAAGTACAATCTGTATACTTGTATGCATCAACTTCATAAGATCTCTTACAATGCTATTAATAACTGTTCGGCTAGTTGCTTTAATATAGAAAATGTTGAAAGTTTCAAATATTTGGGGATAATTTTGGATTGCAAATTAAGTTGGAAAGAGATCATACCTCACATCTGTCCAAATACCTAAATTATGTTTTACGTCAAATTGATCATCTTAGTCTATATTGTACCCTACCCATATTAAAGCTAGTTTATAACGGATTCATAGTTTTGAGTTATTCAAGAGACTTAATACTCTTCCTCTAAAACATTTATATTTTTATAAATTGCTTAAAGTATTTTTTATCAGATCTGGATACTAATTCTCAAGATGGTATGTCTCCCATAACCTACGTGTCAATAACCAGTACTTAGTAAATGTACCTATCGTAAGAAAATCACATTTTTCTCATTTCATTTCATTTCATTTAATAATTTACCTCTTAATTGAGAAGTAAGAGAATTGAAGCGACCTTCTTAAAAAATTGAAACTATTTCTCTTTACCTTTAATTTTGAGGAAATAGATTCATTACTAAATGTTATAGTTTAAACGTATGTTTTGGTGTACTTTCTGTTTTTCCTTTTATTTTATTTTCTGCTAGTTGAATTTTTGAATTCTTATACATATCATATATAATAGCTTTCATTGAATTTCATTTATAAGTACAATATTATAATCAAAAATCTTGAATTGACTTTTTTCACTTAATGACCGCTCAACCTACATTAATGTCAAATTTATTCTGATGGATCATTCGCCACTTGTCTTTCGACCTATAATGATCCTAATTATTTCATAAAATCTTTTTGTTAATTATTACGTAATTGTATAATTTTTGTTCATAAGATTTTACGTGAAATAAATTAACAAAAAAAAAAAAAAAAAAAAAAAAAAAAAAAAAAAAAAAAAAAAACTTACGTTGACGTTTAATGCATCGTCGGCTTTTGAGGTGGAGGATTCCGGTGCTCTAGTTCTCTTTAACGTTTGTGTGCCTTCTTCGAGTGGTCTTTTTTTATGCCTACATGCCTTTTACCACCCATTTTATTGTAAATGGTGGGAGAGATTGTTGGGCAGTGGTAACCTCTTTTACAATCCAAGCATTTAATAAAGCCTCCGTCCGCCGAGAGCGGGTCGTTACATGGTGTACAGTTCCTAACGAAACGGGGTTGTTTCTGCTATTAGATAACAGTAAGAAGGGAGACAGAAAAATGGGTTGAATCGAAAATGTATTTATCACAGTGTTTTACAGAGGGTGTATTTTTTTGTTGGTTCTGAGGATATCAAACCGAATAATACATTGTTTGAAGCGACTGATTAACACGTCTGAATACTTCCAACTCAAAATCCACACCGTAAATAAAAGACCTAGAAGACGTTTCTTCTCTACTTTCTGTTTACGAGCTAGATTTAATTTATTTATCTCTAGAATGAAGAACATCCGAGATAGTTTTCAAAACGTATTTTTTTTCTTCTAGAGCACGCACTCGAGTCCTCCACCTTGTCATGTATCAAGTTGAAATCGAAATTTGTTTCTTATTTCATCATTTGCACTTTCACAGCTTGGCACTGCGTGACCAAAATGTTAGCAGCATCCATTAAAAGGAATTCACGAAAATTAAGGATAAACTCGTAGAAGATCCGAAGCTTGAACAGATTTTCCAAACAGTACTCAATGAAATTAGTTAGTATAAGAGTTTCAAACGAGACAATCGTTCAGGACGGCTATACTATTGTTTGTGACGGTACGGACACGCATAATCTTGGAACAAGATTCTTCATCAGCTCACTTATAGAGAAGATAATGGTCGTAGAATTTTACTACGACCGTATATCGATGGCCAAAGCCCGTTATAACTATGTATTGACCGTACACCCTCCAACGGAAGATAAAGGAGAAGACGTCAAAAATGTGTTTTACGAAACAATAAATGAAATATTTGTTAATTTCTCAAGAGAAGTAGAAGCAGTATGGTCAACAATAAAATATATTGTAAAGGCAGCAGTGGAAAAAAACTAAGCTATTGCAAAGCCTCCAAAGAAAGGTTGTATGTAGCAAGTAAGTGAAAAGTAAAAGCCCGTAATGTTAAGTTTTCAAGGGCTGGAAAATAGTGAGGAGATCACGCGCCCAAGATATCGGACGAAGGGAAGCCTTCAGGATAGAAAACGACAGTAGCAAAAAAAAAATTGCCTAAATTCAGAAAGAATATGCGTCTAAAAACAAGAGAACAATTTGTGTAGGGCTAAATGGTATAGGATACTAGACCGGGCTTCCCACACAGCAGAAATTGAGGTACAACTGTTAACTATCGAGGAAGTAAAGGAAGCAATCCAATCTACAGGCTTAAGTATGACAACAACCTTACACTATCGGAATTAAAAGAATATACAGGAGAGGAATTAACGGCGAAGTTAATTAATAAAACTATTCCCAAGGAATGTAAAAACTCAGTCATTTACGTATTTGAAAACGACGAACACAATTCATCAATTACCGAGAAATATCGCTGCTATCAGCTTATTATTTTTCTTAAGGAGACTAACAGCATTCACCAACGAAATAATTTAAGACTACCAGTGCGGCTTCAGAAGGAACCGCTCAAAAATTGAGCAGATTTTCACTTTACAGCAGTGGGAATGTCACGAAACGATCCACCAGCTATTCGTAGAATTCAAAAAGGTGTATGACTATAAACCGATCGAAAATATATCATACCTGTGTAAGGCTAGGAATTCCGAAAAAAAAGAAACTGACACAAGTTTAGCCTTTGTAAGGCTAGGAATTCCGGAAAAAACAAACTCATAAAAGTTTGTCTAGAGGAAAACAGAGAAGAAGTAGAAGTAGGAAATGCCTTATTTGAAGCATTCGACATATGTACCTCAAGGATTGAAACAAGCGGACACCTTCATTTAACTTTTTTCACGTAAAATACGTAATCCCTTTCCTTTAGGGAGGAATAACTCTTCATAGGAAACAGTTAGAAACACGGCAGATATAAGTACGCTGTTCATAAACGACAATTAGACACTGCGTTTATCCTGGATGAAGTCTATAGAAAACCCGAAATCAAATAAAACCTCCCTGATATATAAAAGACGAAGTACGAATGGGACCAAAAACATAACAGTCAAGCAGGATTTAGAAAAGGTTATTCTACAATGGGTCAGTTATTCTGCCTAACAAATATCGCTGAATATTATAAGATTAAGAAAAAAAAGTTGAACGCCTTTTTTGTAGATTTCCGAACGGCTTTTGATACAATATCACGTGAAGCACTCTTTTACAGGCTGTCCAAATCGGTGTATAGAGCAAAATTATTTAAATACTTCGAGCCTTATATGAGAACATATGCGGGATGGAGACTTTATTTCTGAGGAGTTCAAAACTTCAATGGTTAAACAAGGCTGAGTTAGATATATTATATTATATATCTTTTTATATTATACATCAGCTACGTAATTGATGATGTAAGAAGTGGAATAAGGTTCTGTGGTATAACAATACCTGCATTGATGTATGCGGATGATATCGTCTTTCTGTGTGACTCTATCCAAGGTATGCAGCTGATGATAAATTTAAATGTTAGAAACTCACTGTTAATCTTGAAAAATCCAGCAACCGATAAACTTCATCTTTTAAGAGAAAAACTCAACTGAGTTTTGGAGAACTTTGGTAGACATACCTATGATCAATATGTTGAAGAAGCCGAATCATCACTATGAGATATCATATTTCCTTAATAGACACTCAGTTGAAAAAATAAGTACTATATTTAAAATGAGAGGTGAACTTGTCCAACTAAAGCTTGTTGCCTGTGCAATATGAAAAAGAGAGAGAAGAGATCTTGCATTTTCTTGGTGTTTGTCCAATTAAAGAATTTCCACTATCTATGTTTGGAAAACATATCTTAGAAGAAGATGAAACAATAAGTATCTTAAATGAAAAAACGGAAGCAGCACTTCGGTATAGAACGCGTATTATAGAAAGAAATTTCTAATACAACATCTTATATTTATATTTTGTCAACCTGGTGGACGACCATAGGCCAAACCAAATTATGGCTTAGGTTAATATTTTTTATTGTAATATATTTACTGAAATAAAAGCCAATTAAAACTTAAAACTAACTATAAGAAGTAAATGAGAAGAAAACCAAATATATGGTCAATGACTGACTTGGAGCGATCCAAACCAAGCACCTGATTGTTGCAGATAAACGCTTTGAGAAAGTGGATAAGTTCAAATATCTGGTAAAATATTGTCTGCCAAGAACGAATATTGGCTGCCATAAATAATGCCATTGACACTTTTCGCATGTTAAACTTAATCTCTCACTTAAAAGGAGGAAAATTTATTTCGGATCCTTGAAAACAAAATCTAAAATAGAATCTCTGGTGGACAACAGGACGAAGTAACGGGTGAATGGAGAAAGTTATACAAACAAGAAATTGAGGAACTCTATTTAGCCCGAAGCATTATCTGAGAAATAGAATCGCGAAGGTGGGCTGAACACGTAAAACGAATGGAGAGTGGACGAACGGTTAAAAGTATAATGAGTGGAAGGTCCGTGGGAAAATCTCTCCAGAAAAGCTTCGCCGTACATGGGAGGACAATATAAGGATTGACCTAGAAGAGATGGAGCAGAACACCGAAACGTAAAAAGAATACACTCATGACAGAGAGGTTTAACGAAAGATTGTCCAAATGCCGTGATATACGGCTTGATTCCCTTGACGACTTTCGTTAACGCTGCTTCTGTCGTGTATGCTCTTGCGGTTAATTCTGTTGCAGTTCTTTCTGTAAGTGTTTTATCTCTTATTATGAGGCCTGTTGTTGAGTTTCTGCCCCCCGCTCCCACGCCGTTATTATAGCGACAATGACATTTAATTTCTCCTACCGAACTCAGACGTGCCCTGATATGGTACGCATCTCTGTCGCCATCTGTCTTCTAGTTTTTCGAAGCGGTGAATATTCTCTTATGAATTTGGCATGTCCCATTTTGCGTCCACCAGCTGTTTAGAAGTACAAGGTGAAGTGTTTTCTTTTATCAACAGAGCGTCGGGTTAACTTCAATTTTTATGTTTTTTTTTTACAATTTATCGGGAAAAAATTGATCTTATACAATTTATCAACATACTTCATTATAAATTTTTACCCTTTTATATGTTATATTATAATTTGAAATACATTGGTTCTTTTGCAACAGAGACAGTCATAAATAAATCATGTCTCGGAACAAACTATCTAATAAATTAGCTTATAACCTATTATTATCGGTAAGTAAAATGATCAACGTTAAAGTCTTAATTTAGCTGACTGTTCGAAGTAAGCCTGAGCCCTAATCTGCAAGTTCCTTCAAACAAAGAAATGTTTAGCCATCTGCCTCCAGTGTATGTCAGTCGTCCTGTCGACAGCCCCTGCTGTCAGAATATAAGACACTTCGGGCCAGAGCAGTGGGATCTATTCGCTCTATGTGGTCCAGCTATGTTAGGCGTTGTACCCGTAATCGCATATACTGATGTCAGTGTATATTACGTACACTTTTTGATAACATCTTTTCCCCTCCTTTTCCTTAACACGAACGGCATCAAATGTTGCATGCAAAATGTTCCATCTTTTCGCCTTCTTTCGACCTCTTCATCGACTTTCAATAATGACTAAGCCCAGAAGCCGTAGAGAGGAACAGGGATGATTAAGGTTTTGTAAAGAATTACACTGTTTTTTTTTTTCTGAGCGGATTATTGCAGCGGTTGGCAATAGTAATTCTATGTCTGTTCTCGATGTCGTTACCGCTTCTCAGTAGTGAGTCAACATAAGCCAAATCCTTGACCACTTTCAAGTTATTGCTTTCGTTTTGGTTAGGCCGCTTTTGTAGTTGACAGCATGTGTTTAGTTTCGCTCTCATTTCCCTTCAAGCCCATTTTAGTTGGTTCTGTTCTAATGCTCCCGAACATTTCGTTGTCGTCTCACTGTGTCACTCCAATCACGTGAGGATCATCTACAATTGTGCAGTCATGCTATTGTTCTTATAACTTTAGCACTTACGTTACGATACTTTTTAATTTTGAATACTAATGAGTTGTGAGTAGCGGTCTTTTTATACAGCACAATCTGACCGGTTTGCCCGTGTTGTTTGAATAAAATATGACTCTGTATGACATCCTTTTATGAATGCTGTCACATGGGCCTTTAAAGTATTATAGATAGTATATAGATGGTGTGTTGAGCTACAATTCCTGAATCTTCTACAAAATTGTATATATTTGATCTTTTATTAATTTCTATGGCATGGAAATACATCTATAGGAATCTATTACGTTATCCACGAACAGTTTTAGGTGTATTGCCTCTCTGTCTTTCTCTCTCTCTCTCTCTTCTCTATGTCTTAATTGTAAACACCAATCATTTTACTTTTAGCCGGTTCATCCCATCGCGCTTCTTGGAGTGCGATAATGGGTTATGTTTTCACCCGGTGTGTTAAGGCACCTAAGGTTTAAAGTAAATAACCAAAATTAGTTACCTTTTAATATGTCACGGGAGTCGGCTGTTGGTTGGTACCGCTTTTCTGCGCTTTACCTTGTGCACCCCATCGTACTTCTTGAAGTGCGATAATAGGTGATATCTTCACCTGGTCGGTTGAAAATTTTCAAGTAAAAAAATAAATTTCATTACCTTTTAAACATTTACAGGCAGCTTTTGTGATGCTCCCATGAAATCCGCAAATATCAGCAAATGCGCACAAGGCAATTTTGAACCGTCTTGTATGCAAACGATAATTCTTTCAAGTGGATGAGTGGGGGAAACTCTTCCACATATATCGGCCCGAACTTTGCCTTCTGTTGTATTTCTTTAAAATAAAACTGAACGCGATTCGAAACAATTCATTTAATAAAAATAGCATTAATTTAAATTACATTACGATATAATGTTGTTAAAAGAGAACATGTAAGTCGTTAAAGCAGGGTGAGAACTGAACAATCGAACGGCCGGCCGTTAACTAAGGGCGTCTTCTGTTGCATTATTTGGTCATACACTCGTTTAACGTAATTCATGAAAATGTATATGTAGCCTAGAGAGTATACATAAAGTTGTACTGGTACAAACTCATCAGTCCTTCCCATTCGTAGAAGACATCCTTTTCTTCTTCGTAGATTTTAAGTAAGTTTGTTTTAAATGTGCGAACAAAACGCTCAGCTTCACCGTTCGAGGATGGATGAAATGGTGCTGTTGTGAGATGGACGTACAAAAATATTCGAACTCCTTTGATGAAAACTGCGTGCCATTATCAGTAGCGATTGTTTCGGATAGTCCCTCAAGTCCGAAGATAGTGTTTAGTGCTGTTATAGTCTTTGCTGCAGTTACAAATTGAAGAGATATCAGAAATGGAAATTTGGGAAGAGCATCGACGCAAATTAACCACATTTGGTTAAGAAAAGGCAAAGTCGATATGTATGCGCTCCCATGGCAGTTGGGTACTGGCCAGCTAAGAAATTCTTTAGGAGGATCGACAGCTGATGTTTGGCAAACGGTGGATTTTTTTACACTCGACTCAACCTCTGTATCGATTCGGGGCCACCAACAATAGTGGAGTGATAATTATTTTGTGCGAACTATTCCTCAGTGGCGTTCATATAGCATTTTTAAAACGCGGTTTCGAAGTTTGAGAGGAATCACTACGCGCATGTAATAGTTGTGCAGCAAAACGACATCCTGTTGGGTTGTAAGCAATAATCTTCGATAAAAAAATTGCAGTAAATCTTTCTCCGATTCAGGCAACTTTCCAGGCCACCCCCTGCTTGACTTTATGGAGGACACTTTAGTTGTGCGATTCCGTAGCCAAAATCTTAACATTTACATTAAAATCATTGATTTCGTCGTCAATATCAGAAGTAATTTCATGGCATGATTTTTCCAATTCGTCGAACAGCTGGTAAGCGAGAAAGAGCATCGGCATTTGCATGTTTGCTGGATGGCTTGTAGCGGATCTCATATGAAAAACTCATTAAAATTGATGCCCATCGTGTCAAACAACCTGTTGTAATCGATGGAAGCAATCAATGATTTGTGGTCTGTATAAAAAATAAGGCGTCGGCCCAATAAATACTGTCGAAATTTACTTACGTCATATATTATTGAGAACGCCTCTTTCTCTATTTGGCTGTAATTACATTGTGAATCGCTTAGTGTTTTCGATACATGGTTGTTCTGTGCCATCTGGATTGATATGATATACCGTAGTAAATGTATTAATCTGTGCATACAGAATTGGTCTCGCCTTAAAGAATTTTTGTGTTGCAGTTGATTTCAAATAGAGCTTCGCCTACACGGAGTTGCAATGCCCAAAAGGAAGAGTCAAATAAATTCGGGAATTTAGCGCATAACGACTCCACACCACTTGTACATACCCCCTCTAAAACGAATTCCTCTCTTACTATGGCTTTATCAAAATCAATTGTTAGCCCGAATGTCTCTGCCCAATCCCAGCCAAAAATATAATCACCATGCCCATTTTTGTCACCAGTAATGGTAACTTTTTGGAACGTCCATTAAAAGTTACATCAACATCAACCTCTCCCAGCAACGGCACTTCCAACCCACCATACGAGTTCATTCTACACACAGTTTTTTAATATAACGGACAATTTATTTCATTGAATCCAGGTAATCCTATCATGGATTTGCTTGTATCTGTGTCTAAGAAAAAGTTGACCTCTTGATCATTCACTCTCAGTGTAAGAAACATTTTATTGCCAATAACTTGCATTGAATCGTCAACTGCTACATATATTGTTTACATGATTAGTGTTAAGGGAAGAATTTCGTTGATTATCTGACGTAAAAGCACGATTGTTCCATAAAGGGCATACTGCAACAATGTGACCTTTTTTGCTGTTCTTGTGACTTATGGCATTTAGAAATTTGCAATTCCTTTTTGGATGATGGCTAAAACAACCAGAACCCAACTTTTGCAAAGTACTTCTTTCATGCTGATGTTGCTGTTGTCGATTTCTGTTATTATAACAGGCTCTGCTTCGCCTCCTTGCTTTATAACTACTACTAATCTGATCTGCTGGAGAAGATATCTGATTGATTTCACCGAGTGAACCTGTATGTTCGCTTTTTAATAACAAAATAGACTTTTGCGTAGATTCATAAGCTTCCACGATAGCTCCTCCAGGGTTGGGTTGGTTTTTGCAAAGCATTTATTAGTTAATATGTTGACTCGAATTAATAAAGTATATCGCGCAAAACTCGTTTCGTCGATTATTACTTACGAAAATGGAAGTAATTACCTTTAAAGTTGGGTCCACCGAATTTGGAATTTGGAAAAAGGTTGGGTTTGTACCTACATATATTAAAATATAAAAGTGTTATTTCCGTATTAACTTTGATATTTAAAATTTGATCCGATTTATATTTTCCCTTTCAACATTTTCTCGCACTCATGTTACATCTATATTTGTTTTTTTTTGCACCATTGTTATTTTCCCCAACGTTTAGTTTTCCATTTAGAATATTCCATAAACATATACATATGTACCTCAACCCGATTTGTTCCCAAGTGCGAAAAATCTATTACGAAATCAGTATTAAAGTGTATACTGTATTAAGTGATAGTAAGATACATCAATGTACATATATTGTATATGAATGTTTAAATTGTACACCATGCTCTTCCATATCTGTTTCTTACGCTCATATATAAGAAATTCAGATACGATAAGTCTAACAACAGACTTTTTGCTGAAATTGATTGATCGAGCTTAGAGTTAAATTAGAAAAATTTAAGTGCTGTAAAAGACAAATTTTAGCTTAAAGTATCCCACTTGCGAAATTGACTATTTTACTACCGCTACATTGTTTCACAGAAATAACTTGTTTTTATGGGGAGATTATGATCAAATTAATAGTGCTATTGTGCGGCCAATTTGCATATTCGCAAAAAGATTTAGGAATCTGAAAGCTCTAAAGAGGCAAACCATCTGCATCATCGCACCGCACGTTCAGCCGAAAATATTATGTTTTTAATGAGAATGTGACCTCATCGCAATTACATTTTTTACAAAAATACAGCCATATAAAATTTGATTGAATGAGATCCAATAAGTCGAAAAATCTTCAAACCTTCTGCCTATAGTGAAACTTACGAAAAAATATTCAGAAATTACTTAAAAAATTAACAGTTGAAGAAACCCCAGAGGTGGTATAAGGCTGGGCATAATTCTTTTTTATTATCAATAACACCAAATTTTCAATTAAAACGAATATAAAATAAAATAAAAAAAATATAATAGTATTATATTTTGCACGATTTTTCCAATTAATAGCTAGACTTAAATCAACCTACATATATTTCTCCTATTAAGAAAGAGTGTTGAGATACCTAAATATAGTCACGTAAGTTTAAAGCAATAAAATGAAAATTAAATTCATATGTGATAGCTCCCCAGTTGACGTCCATCCATGGCCTTCAATTCTAGCTATTGCGCCAGTGATTTACACTTCCGCAACCCCGGGCTAGTAATTGCAGTTTTTAAAGACGGTTAAATAACAACAGTATTGGATTTCACAAAATAAGCAAGCAAGCTCTAAATACCTTGATATGTTATTCTTTGATTGGGTTCGGTGACATTGCTTTTTTCGACAAATTTTAAATTTAATATTTTAGATGTAAGAATGCTTCATCTCCCGCCCAAAAAAAAAAAATAACCGTTTAAAGTCTACATACGAGTATGTGTTACCCAGTATTCTATGTATATATAAAATTTGATATTGATTAAAAGCCAATATTAAAGAATTTTTTTATTTATATACACACATACACAATGTTTATATTAGAGTTTTCAATAAATTTTTATTTATTTTTAAGTTTTCAGTCATTTTAGTTCGTCAACATGTCCATATATATGCATATATATATATATCCACCTTAATATAGGCTTTGTACAAATACGACTATAAATAATTATTACTTATTCTTTTCGATTACTAGCCAAATGAAAACCTAACTCTGTCAGCGGACAGAGGATCGAAATCGAATCTTTGGATGGGATCATCTTCATTCCATTTTGATTTTGGAGAGGCAAAAGATAAAGAAGATCGCAATTGTAAGGATTCTAACTCTATTAAAAAGCTACCAATTATCAATCCTTTAGTTCAGCTTCCATCTTGGCCCAGTAATTCTAGAATGTAAAATTGTTAATCCCTTTGTAATTACAATTTTATTTTTTAAGACATAACAAGCGGTGCTGGACTTATTTCAAAATGCCTTTTGGCAAATGCAGATACACTTTGTGCAGCTGTTAGCCCTTTAATGGACCCTGATGAGACTTTGCTGGAAGGATATCATGAAAAATGTGTAATGAACAATTATTTCGGCATAGGAATAGATGCAAAAATTTCACTGGATTTCCATAACAAACGGGAAGAACACCCTGAAAAGTGCCGATCTAGGGCTAAAAATTATATGTGGTATGGGGTTCTTGGATCGAAACAGCTTTTACAAAAAACGTATAAGAATCTTGAACAACGTGTTCAATTAGAATGTGATGGACAGCAAATTCCGTTGCCATCTCTACAAGGAATAGTAGTATTGAATATTCCCAGGTAAAAATTATATATCTGTGTTTAGTAGATATGTATTTGCATATAAAAATTGTTTTAAATATATTATGTCATAACTCCCTTATAATATAACTATTGTGTCATAAATATTAGGATTTTGAATAATTTCTCGTGTTCTTTTTCTCTAAAAATAAATGCTTTATTTGAAAATCTGTCGTAAAACACAAGTCACTCAAAGTATTGCCCATCGCCAATTTTTTGCTGAGCAGGAATTCTTCGCTGAAAAAGCTGCACATCTTCATAAATCCTATATTTTTAAACGTGGAAATCAATTTTTGCATGCTTCAAAAAAATACTGGATTTTTTTAAATAAAATTTTCAAAAAACTTCTCCGCAAATATTCTTTCCTTGACACGAAACTCGATATGTTTAAAATTATGAAAAAGTAGGAGTGGTTAGCTCTTTGGTGAACTAACAGATACTGAAGTTCAAACTTGTCTATAGTATCATATTTCTTTTAAGATGTATTACCAACTTTAATTATAATACGTGCACCTAGTTATGGTAACATCCGAATATAGTTTCCGTATATACTATCGTGGTATCGATTGTATTCGTTTCTTAGTTGATAAAAATTTATTTACGAAAACTAAGATCATATTACAATATCATAATCATAATGGTATTTCTTTCATGAAACAAAATAGCAAAATTAATGAACAAAGAGTACCCTTAAAACGTAACAATCAAGAACGATTATATGCTTATACATTAGTATAATATAAATGTATGCATTGAATGTCTTGTTTCTTGTCATTTTTAAGTAAGATTAAATTCCCTTGAGGCGTTGGGGGTCTTATTCATTTTATAGTTAATTTTAGTGATGTTATTTGCTTTTTATTTGATTGTGCTTCCTTTTTTCTTTCATTTTTGATTTTGTTTTTTCTGTAATCTTTTAATCTATGACTTTACGTGTGTTTATGTTTTTCTTGGGAGCTTATCGGCTGTATTATACTACGAGTACTATACTATGTAGAGGCTTTCAAAAGCTTCATCTAGATTTTTTTTATGATACACACATAGGAAAGAAAATATTATCATTTAAATATCCATCGCGCGTCTATTGGTGTTTATACACCAACTTTTCAAGAACACGCTGTTATATTTCAGCATTTAGTTCGTCAATTTCTGTGCGAAGGTTGTTTTTCGGTTGTACAATTTTTGTTGACTTATCCACATAGCCTTTATAATGAAACAAAAGAAGCCAAAAAAACGTGTCCTAATGGTTTTGAACTGCACGACCAATTTATATAATCATTATTTAATATTAACCGACCCTAAAACAGACCGAAATAGCCCAATAGCTTCAAGTATTGCATGACTCACTACAACATTATCAGCAACTGTTCTTTGTTTTTTTTTTTTTCAAAGAAAAATGGACCCATGATGCCATCAGACCAAAAACCTCACTGAAAACGCACAATGAAACGCTCGGTCGAACTTCCTCTTTCATCTTCACGTTGACTCCCTGAACAAGCTTACACGCTTGTAATGGTCTCGTAGTCTTTTATACGCTCACTGCTGCGCTGCTGTCGAATGATGAGATGTCATGCAATGCATGCCGTTGCACTCGTTACAATCGGACGATTGAGCCCTAGTATCACGTGTTCATGAATTCCTTTTTTATGGGAATGGGTGTAACAACAATAAACAATCGACTTTACTGTTATAATTTTTCTGAAATTATTCACGGATTTTATTCTCTCCAGACCAATGTAAGCAATAAGCATTGAGCTTCTCATTTGGGCCATTGCAGAAAGTTTTGCATTGATTAAGATCTGTCGCTTCAGTTTGTTTGTAATTGAACTTTGTAAGGATACAAATGCATAACTTTACTTTAGTGGCCAAAAGCAGAGACCGCTTTTATCGACGTTCATGTTTATCATGGATTGAATATCTAAAAAAGTAGTAAAAGGAGTGTTTTTTTTAACATATTACAATTTAATAAGGTCAAATCAGATAATTAAGAGTCATTAGCGAACAAATACTTAGACGAAATTTTAACAGCTTAAGGCCACTTTGTTATTTCATAGGAAGAGACACCGTTTCACTTTTGTTATATCAATTTATGTATGTCATTTTTCTTTTATCAAAAATATGCAATGTTTTTTTTTCTTTTCTTCACCAATCCATATTGAACTTTAAAAATGCAAGTTACTTTTCGAAAGTTTATAACTTTGATTAATATGTTCTTTAATTTTTTCCTTACTTTAATTAGAGCAAAATCAGATGTTGATATAAAAAGTCATAACTCACGAATGGGACCAATTTCGTTCAAACTTTGCATAACCCATCTACACAACCATACCAATTTAAAAAAGATGCAAAAAAATGCCATAACAAACGAGTTTAAGGATAGCCCGGAACATGATCGCCGTTGATCAAAAAAGCTTTTTGTTTCTTCCGCTAAATTTTAAATAACTTATACAACACAAAACGATAGAATTTCATTTCCCCCGAGAAGAGTCATAGCTTCGCGTTATATAACGCATTTAGTTTGGTGGAGTTTAAGTTGTAAACCATTGAAAATCCATTGTTATCATCTAAAAATATAAAACTGATATAGTTTCTTAACAATTTCCTTGCCAGGCATTGTTTCAAATCAAATGGGAAAGTTTTCATATGATTCGACTTTTTTGCCTTCATTTTGCCGTTTCATTGTTGTAGAATTCTTCGGATTCCACAACATTAATTTCTGTAAATGAATGAATCGCGAGAACCTATAGAAAACGTATCTATCTGTGGTGCCCTGAATTTTCTGAATTTGAGTTTAGTTTTCAAATGTTTTAAAAATGTGTAATACTTTGAAAGGGTTATTACATCTGAAGATTCTGTTTTATGAAATATGCTCTATGAAATATTTATGTTTGTTGGTAATTCTTTTTGTTTATATTCCTTCGACTGTAATGGCTCTCAAATACAGAAAACTTCATCTCTTACCATTGTCAATTTTTAAAATGTTTCTTGCATACCGTCAAAACATGTCCACCGAATATTTCTTACGCTTAAGCTTCCGATTGACTATATTAAACGAGATTTTACAATTTTTATCCTCTATACTTTTCATAGAAATAATAAAAAAAATTCTTTTACTTACAGAACTTTCTAAACCGGACTTTAACTGAAAATTTGCAAAATCGAGCAAAAATTCAAGTCGATTTTCATCTATTCAATTTGTACGAATAGTTAAATGCGCCTTTTTCCTTGTTCTAGTTCACATCAGACCGATCGCATAAAAATGAATTGTACCCAACATAGAAAAAAAAATAAAACAAAAAAATCTTTTACTTTACCGCGTTCCTTAAGCTTACTAACCAATTCCACTTTCTTAATGCTGTATTCAACATTTATATGTACACTTACAGTTATATTTATCACTTTAGAAAATCACTTCGCATCACAACTGTGACATCTCAATTCAAGTTAAGAAAGGAAAAAAGAGAAATGAGTTTGAAATAACGTTCAGACGGTATAGGAGTATTTTTTATTATTCAAGTAACGTTGGTCTTCAATGCTCTTCAATGCTCTTGTCAAATAACATTGATCTTCTTCTTCTTCTTTTCCTTTTTCCGGCGTTGTTATGGTCAGAAGTGTAGGACCATACCCTTCCCACTTAACTGCATTCCTACTGCTCCGCTTGTGGGGTCCGCGGGTTTGACCTCAGAAAGTAGCGGCAGGCTTCCCGGTTTGGGATTACTTCATCGCTGAGGCCAATCAAATGCTGGTGTTTTTGCATTTGTTTGCACCAATTGTTTTTCGGCCTGCCTTTTTTTTTTTTTTTTTGTGACACGGGCATGCTTCGGATTTTTTTATTTGATCTTACTCGTACAACACCGGTGATCTCCAGTCGTGTCAACCCACTGATTTGCATGTACACTTGTGGGGCAGTTTAATGGTGGTATATGTTTCCCTAGGCTCACCTTGGTGTTTTCTAAATTGCCTAGATGTGATTTTTGTTTTAGTCGCCTTTTACGACAAGCCCTGCACGGAAAATCTTTGAGAATTCCTAAGGCTTTAAAAGGAGATGTTTTGTTAAATTGCGACCAATGTATCTGTGAGTTCTTACTGCGTTGTGCATAACTCCTGCTCCAGTAATGTCTCCAATTCTACGTTTGTTAACCTTTTTACCGTTCCGATATGCTCTTCCTTGAAATCACCACTCCTGTACCTTCAAAGCTATTTGAACAAGTTTTATATTAATAAAAACCTTACCGTAAATGTATACAATGTAATCATTTGATGCGTCCCGGAATGCAAAGCCTTCCGCAAATTAAGCTCCTCATGCAGAATGAAAATTCATAGTTATAATGATGGTGATTTGTTGAAAGACGCCCAAGTTCATTATGAAATGTTACTGATCTGTTGGAAAACTGTCCGTGACGCTCAACTTTAGTGGTATATGTAATATCTAAAATGTGGGTCTTATAAAGTGCTACTTTCACTCGAACGGGAACTGAAGTCACAAAAAGGCGTTGGGGTTAATGTTCAAATGAAAATGAATTTATAAAGCGCATTATAATTTTGAGTGTTATATAACTCTATATCTTTTTACAGGTCCTTAAGCATCTGTACTTATTTTTCATCCGATATTGCTCAATCAATTCATTTTTTGTTTTTGGTTTCTCGGCTTTTACTTTCTTTATCAACTATCAACTGTGTCTCGAAAATCGAGTCGAGATCCGCCTTTCGGATGGGGAGAATCAACAACAAAATTAACCCAGGCAAAATCCAATTCTCGCAGTTGATAATAAAAAAAACTTTAGATTGTTTTGAGATTGACAAAATAAATCGAGCAACTGAGGAGGCTCATCGCGGCTAAAAACATTAAGATATCTTTAAAACTGAAAATGTTAAAACCGAAAACGTTAAAACTGAAAAATTGATTAACGTCTAATCAGTGGTTGGTAGAAGTTATCAGACTCGTAGCTGATCTTGAATCCAGCAGCTAAGGTAAGCTTTGTTGCTGGAGAGGACACTACGCAATCTTAGTGTTCCAATGCGCCGATGAACCTCGAGTGCTTTAAGATGTCTGCGGATGTTATCATTCTTCGTACACTTTAGCTGACAAATATAAACCCTGTCGACTTCTTCTTTTGCACATAATAGCTTCGGCACATGAGATAAACAGATAAAAACACCTTGCTAAAATCTATTCACTAGTAGCGAAAACATATGAATGAATTTTCTTTGTCTTCGTGAAGTTGGAATGAATTCTAACAACTGCATTCGTGTCAATGTAAATTTAATGTCACATGACTATAACATTACTATAGTTACTGTGGCAGATTTATTATTTTTTTATTTATTTAAGTATTACAATCTAGTCTTTGGACTATTTAGCAATTTTGTTTTGATTTAAATTACTAAAGAAATGTTAGGACAAGGTTTAATATTGATATGTATATTAAACGTAGCTTGGTTTTAAAAACGAATTAAAATATTAAATATTTTATACTAATTCAAAGGGTTTAATTCAAAGATTTGAGTGATCCAAGAAAGGGGTAGTTTCACGGTTTTAGATTTAGATTTAGATTTATTATTATTATTAACAACTCCTGTTCATTAAGATACAAATCTTTTAAATTTGAACAAGCTTAACATAATACATTATACATTTTACATATTTATAAGAATTAAGTTTAAGATATAATTTTAACAATCACAGGTAAGAGGAAACGATTAGTGGAAGAAAGGATATAAAGAGGAAAGAATAGATAGACACTGAAGGAAGAAGTATCCATTTTCACTTTTAAACTCTAGAAAAATATTCAAAAAGGATTTTATTGATCGAGCGGAGCGTAGCGGAGCGAGAGCAATCACCCACCTTTTGGCCTAGCGCGTGCATGTACGGGGAATATAGTGGTCCGAAAACGATTTCGGACTAATCTTGTACGCACTAAATGTAGATATCGGCTATAACCACACATGTGTGCAGCATGTCATTCGATAGATCTAGGTCTGTAGATGAGCCATAAATTATCAAATGAAATTGTTTGATTGAAAAATAGTGAGAAATAACGAAGTAAAGTTTAGAAAAGTGCCATGCGGAGCGAGAGCAAGGTTGATAAAACAACAAATTTGCTCGCTCGATCAAAAATTTTCAGTAGCGGAATTAAGCCCGCGCATACTGATCTGCCTAGTTAAAACTATTTGTGTTCGTTCTGCTTAGTTGCTTGATGGCAAGGGGTAAACGATTCCATAATTGAATGGCATGTACGAAAAATTGCCTGGACGTTGCTCTATATTTACACTTAGGTGGAATAAGTGTAAAAGTCCTATTATTTACTGAAAAACGTATATTTTCGAACAGGTATTCTGGTTCTCTATTATTTATAATTTTTCGTAACAGCAACAACGTTCTATAGCTAAGTAAGTCTGGTACCAAAACACCGGTTATTTGCTTTGTATAGCTAGAGGCATGTTCTTGTCTGCTTATGTTAAAGACATATCTTGCACAGCTATTTAGCGCGACGGTTAGTTTCCTTTTTGAATCATAGTCCAAATTAGAAAATATTTCACATCCATAAAGTACAATGGGCAAAATGTACGACTTTACAATTTTTAATTTCACATTGATTGGCAAATAGTCGGCAGTGGGGCTTAGAGCACGAAGCACACCATATATTTTTGAAATTGTCTTATTAATGTGAAGACCCCAAGTGAAATTTTCTGTGAAATAAATACCTAGATTTTTGAAATTATCGACGTACTCCACGGTCGTTTGGCTTAAATTGATGGCCGGAAAGGTGTCAATGCTCGTACCACAGTTTAATGCTTTAGTTTTCGCAGGATTTAAGTTAAGCTTATTATTAACAGACCAGTCATGCACAGCCTGCAATTGTCTGTTCATGTCATCTACTGCTTCTTTTATAAAGGGTCCGCCATCTAACGTTTTTTTTTTCAAGTAGTGCTTATTTCGTGAATGGTAACACTTAGCTCATGTCTGATTTGACAGATAATTAGTTTTATCCTTCCGCTGAACCAATATGGTTGTGTATACGCTTGAACAACGCTGGGAAATATTGCGACATTACTTTGAAAATCATCGACTTACAGAAGATGCCGATTTTGCCAAAAAAATCATCTTTTCAGATGAAGCTTTTTGATCTTGGCGGGTATGTAAACAAGCAAAATTGTCGCATTTGGGGCACAGAAAACCCGCACGCATACATTGAAAAGCCGGTGCACCCAAAACGAGCCACTGTTTGGTGCAAATTTTGGTCCAGAGGCATAATTGGGCCATTTTTCTTCGAAAATGAGCAAGGAGTGACCGTTACAGTCAATGGCGATCGTTATCGGGCCATGTTGAATGAATTTTTGTTCACAAAAATTGAAGAGGAGGATATTGGCAACATTTGGTTTCAACAGAAAGGCGCTACGTGCCACACAGCCGAAGCTACACTCGATGTTTTGCGCCCTGTTTTTGAAGATCGCATTATTAGCCGCAGAGCTGATGTCGTTTGGCCACCTCGGAGCTGCGATTTGACACCGTTGGACTATTATTTGTGGGGTGCCGTCAAAGATAAGTGTTACGCCGTAAGCCAGAGACAATTGACGCTTTAAAGGACAATATTCGTGAAGCCATTGGTGAAATACAGCTGCACACAATCGATAATGTGCTTAAAAATTGGACCGATCGTGTAGGCTACTGCATGGCCAGCCGAGGCAGCTATTTGAATGAAATTATTTTCCATTATTAACCGGAAGGATTGTACTTTCAAATAAAAAAAGAAATTTGAGAAAATATTCAGTAGTTTTTTTTATAGCATTTTCAAAAAAAAAAAATTATTTGGCGGACCCTATATATGTCTTCGGAAATGTCAAATAGAGTTGAACATCATCAGCGTAGATATGATGACGACATATTGTCAAGCATTCAGAGATATCGTTTATAAAACAAGTAAATAACAATGGACCAAGCACAGAACCTTGTGGAACACCCAATGTGACTGGAAGGTGAGAAGAACATTCATTATTATGACAAACATACTGTGAACGATAAGAAAGTTAGGACATTATCAAGCGACATAAGCTGCCATCAAATAGAAATTGTCTCTCAAGCTTGCTGAGCAAAATATTATGACAAACGCAATCAAATGCTTTCGAGAAATCTAGAAATACCATTAGGCCTAAATTATTGGTATCCAAACCTCGCCGTAAGTCTTCAGTAACTTTCAGTAGAGCCGTTATGCAACTATGTTTAGCACGAAACCCTGATTGATATTTATTGATAAGCTTGCTGTCATTTAAATGGATTTTAATTTGTTGACTTACGATTGTTTGAAAAACTTTGCATAGAAAAGGAAGGATTGCTATTGGTCGATATTCACAATTAGGAGTTGAAGCTTTAGGTAGTGGTAATATTTTCGCTATTTTCCAGGGGTTGGGAAAAACAGACGTGGTTAAAATCGTATTTATAATGTAAGTAATTTGGTGAATAATAACTGGTAGTAGAATTTTTATAAACCTTGGGCTTATATTGTCCGAACCTACTGAATTTGATCTAATACCGAAAATAGTGTTAAAGATTTTGGTTTCATCAACACAATGAAGTGAAAATGCATTATCATTATAATGATTGGAATTAAATGAATACGACATTGAAGACGAGTTACAGTTTTGACCAAGTGAAACGAAATTACTATTAAGCTTATTTAAATCGATGTCGATTGGGGGTGCTTGTCTTGATTTGATTTGAATTTGGCGCATTTTACTCCAAAACTGATTACTTGAACTAGCACTAAAATATTTTGTATAATATACTCTCTTGTTTTTACGAATAACCTGGGTAACAGCATTGCGAGCTTTCTTAAAATCTTCGCGCATAACAGAACATCGATATCTTCTCCACCTCGCGTATAATAAATTACGAGTCTTTATCAGATCACAAACTTCACGCGTTATCCAAGGTGTATTATTCTTTCTTGCATGTTTTTCGAACAGATATCTCAAACATGTTATTGAAATATTCAACCTGGGATGACGAACTACTTGTGTTGTATATTGGAAGCCAATTAGTGGCAAGACAATCAACAAAAAGTGCATTTATGTTTATGTTCTCATACTGATACTGTTTGAAAGTGATTCCTCCCATAATTGGTAATGCCATATTTATTTTAATCACGATCATATCATGGTACGAAAAACCGGGAGCAAGGATCTGATCGTAATGCGTTAACAATTCAGAGTTTGAAACTAATGCAATGTCTAACAGGGAAGGCGCACCATTTGGAGGAAAGTGTGTAGGTTGTATTAGACTTACAAATGTAAAACCAAAACATTCTATCATTTGTTTTAGCGCTCGATTGTTACCTGGTAACATGTTAAGGTTCATATCACCGCAGATTACGATATTTGCGCAAGATGGGGCAAGTTCTTCCAAAATTTCCCTCAACAGATTTGCGTTGGCGACATCAGGAGCCATATAAACACAACCAACGACGAACTTTTCACAACTACCAAACATCTCAACAAAAATAAATTCAGCCAAATCAGTTGGTAGGGACTTTTTTATTACATTGAAGTTGTACCCGTTTTTAATATACATAGCAGCACCTCCCCTTCCTTTACGAACCCTATCGGCCCTTATAAGTCTCATATTATTGATTTTAAACAAATCAGAACACATTTCTGGTTTTAACCAGGATTCTGAGAGGCACAGGACATCAACCAAGCTATCATCAAAAATTGACTTTAATTCATCGATCTTCCTTATCATGCTTTGTGTGTTGAGATGGCAAATATTGAGACCTTTCTTTTGTTTACAAATAATATCTACCAGCAATTTCGACTCAATCATGGAACGACCCCTTGTGATGTTACGAGTATTTATTTTGGGTGTAAGATACATGATGGCGATTAAAGCGACAACCAAAACGAACAAATTCTAAATAAATTATATCTATTTCAAATTTATCTAAATTTAATATAAATAAATTATATCTATTACAATTAATACATTACACAATGAGTTCAAAATGAAAACAAATAAACAGATGTGATAGGTGAAACAAATAGAGAGGAAAAAAGAGAAAAACAGTATACCAAAAGTGGACAAGTAAAATAGACAGTGAGAGAATAGGATGAGAAACAAAAGACTAGGCGGAAAAACATAGGAAAAGAAAATGGAAAAAGAGAGCATTACATTTATAGTAAAAGAAAAGAGAGTTAAAGATTTACGAGTCGTGTACTGTTGATTCTCCATTAGTATTTAGCGGAATTCCCCCCTGACATCGCGCGGCAATGATGTTTAAGGCTTCCTCATCTTCAATCAAGATTCTTCTTCCGTTTCTGCTCTCTTTTATAACAACAGAACCATGTTTCGTTGACACAGAAAACAGCTGTTTACGATGCTTCATACGGGTAGCTAGTCTTAAAATTAATCGGTTTCGTTTGGTCAAACTCTCGTTGACATAGAAGTTACAGAAAGAGTCGAGACCAACGTCACTTAGATTTAGTTGTCGTCTTTTCACCCGGCGGTATTCGGCGATCGATTTCAGCATATTGTTTTTGTCCTGTACGGTGGTAAATTTGATGATGATCGGTGGATCATGTGTGTTGTCCCTTTGTGAAGCTCGGAAAATCGATGAAATCGTCGGAGGTTTGCACTCAATTGTATGACAGAGATGATGGTAGGTGGATTTTAAATTCTCATCGGTTAGCACAGGGACACCGAAGAGAATCGCATCGGTAGCAATCTCCTTTCTTTCGAGCACTTCGCATCTCCGTTCCAGTTGGTGAATCTGGATTTTGAGGTGGTTTGCCTCAATAGAAGAAGATTCCAATTTTTCCAAGCGCGATTGAACATCTTTCAGGGACGTATCAAAACTTCGAATTTGAGCAGACCAATTTTCTTCAATACGTGCCATTTGTTGCAGCAGATCGTTGCGTAAGTTGCTTAATTCGGTTGTGAGTCGCTCCATTATAGCATCAGCTTGCATGTTTAGGTGTTTCTCTAATACATCCAATGTGAGTGATTTTGACGTAGCGATGTATACATTCTTCAAATGAGAATTACTGCTTTGCTTTGGTGTATTGACTGTATGATCCGCAATGCTTTCTTGCTTTTTTTGCAAGCGGGTTACAACCGTTGGGTTTGAATTTGAGTTTGTGTGGTATAGCAGTCGTTCTCGGTGTTTTTCGGCACATTTTTCAATTTCACTCCGTAGGTGTTCGACGCCGAGAAAATTTCAGAAGTGGGATAAGTGACTACATAAAAAAAAATAAATAATAAAAGAAAGAAAAAAAACAATAGAAAATATACCAGTATATAGTATATATTTATATATATACATATATGCATAAAGGAAAAAAACATTGTTTCAATAAACGAAAAGTCGTGAACAAAATGTACCAAAGCGATAAACTCGACCAGTTTACCGTTGCGCAGCTAAAAGCTTGGCTTGGTTGTGTGACATTCCTCCAGAGGAAAGAGGAGAGTGCCCAGTCAAGGAAGGGGAAAGCACACCAGATGAGCACAAAAGGAGTGAAACGGTCAGCAAATGCAAGCGAACCGACGAAGAGGAATTAAACAACGATGAGATGAGCGACGATGAGGCGAACGACGACGAGGCGAACGACGACGACGACGTGGGGAACAACGATGAGGCGATCGACGAAGAGGCGAACGAAGAAGAGGAGGGCGGTGACAACGATCTGATGACACAAAAGAAAAAACAAGTGCAAGTAAAAACTAAAGAGACGATGGAAATGAAATTGCTGAAAAAGGAAATGGAATTGATGAAAAAGGAGATGGAATTACAAAGAAGAGAAATAGATTTACTAAGAAGAGAAAAGGAGAGCCAAATGACGTGGAATAAGGAAGCGAGATGCAGTAGGAACGAAAACGAAAAGGAGCGCAAAGAAAACAAGATCCCGACAGCCAAAGAGCTTATTTCCGAATATTCCGGTGAGGGAGATAACTTCCAACTCTGGGAATCTCAGCTGAAGAGCATAAAAAGCTAATTTCAGCTGGATGACGCCGACTTGCGTATCATCATCGTGTCAAAATTAAGGGGTAGAGCTTTAAAATGGTTCCACTCAAAGCCAGATTTCGCAACTATAACAATCGAAAATTTAATGTCGGGAATTTGAAGCGCGAAAATGGCGGGTTAATGAAAGCTTCCAAACTTACTTCCACGATAAACTAACTCTGGCAAGTAAGATAGAATTCGAAGACGAAGAGCTGGTAGAATATATTATCGAAGGTATACCCGACGCACAATTACGCTCACAGGCGAAAATGCATCGATTCGGTCACAGAAACCAGCTGATGGAGGCGTTTTCGGACGTGTCGCTTCAAAGCAAATTATTGCAACCACTCAAGATATGAACAGCAGAGGAACCAGGCGTTGTTTTAATTGCAACTCAATCGGTCACATCGCTGCAGAATGTAGCAAGCCAAAACGGGAAGTTGGGACCTGTAACGCATGCGGTATCCTTGGACATTTCGCCGCTGACCGTGTGGAGTACAAGAAGAAGAAGTTAGTGCATCATGTGCACGATGAAGAGGACAACGAATTCGTAATAAATACTAATTGTAAAATTCTAGTAGAATGCCTAATCGACACGGGAAGTCCTATTAGCTTCATCCGCTCGAAGTTTGTACCAGCTAATTTTAATATTGAAGATAATTTTTATACAAAATACTATGGAATAAATAAAACTGAACTAACTATTTTTGGAATAATAAAAGTTAACGTTCTATTTGAAAACGATAATGTTCCTTTGAGTATGATGGTTGTATCGGATGAAACGATGGCATATCCCTTGGTCCTAGGAAGAGATTTTATATTGAAGTTAAGTTAAGTTTAAAGAAGGAAAATGAATTTAAAGCGAAAGGTAGTGAAGCGAATGATAATGTAAAAAGAAGCTCAGAAAATAATGAAATAGAACAGGGTATTAGATTTTGGCAAAACGAAAGATGTGAATTTAATATATTAGAAATAGAATGAATACCAGAACTAGACATAGGTAACGAATTAGATTTTGAAACGAAAACTAAGATAAATCATATATTTAGCAAAAGTTATATAAACCGTGAGCGCCCCGATTCACCAGAAATCACGTATAAAATGAAACTATGCTTAACAGATAATAAGCCCTTCCATAGTACCCCGAGAAGGTTATCTTATTTCGAAAAAGACAAATTAAAGGAGATTATAGGCGACATGTTAGATAGAAAGATAATTAGACCTAGCAATTCCTAATATGCTTCACCAGTCCTATTCGTGAAAAAGAAAACGGGAGACCTACGATTTTGCGTCGATTATCGCGTGCTGAACAAAGTGACCTTAAGGGATAACTACCCTTTGCCACTAATCGACGATCTTTTAGATGGGTTAGGTAATAAATCATTTTTACGTTGTTAGACTTAAAAAGCGCGTTTCATCACGTATACATGGACGAAGACTCGATTAAGTATACGTCGTTTGTAACGCCTGCTGGTCAGTATGAATTTCTCAGGATGCCTTTCGGTCTAAGAAATGCTCCATCGGCGTTCCAACGTTTCGTTTATCAAATATTTGACGATCTCATTATTGCGGGGAAAATAAGTATATATCTCGATGATATAATGATTGCGACTCGTACGGTAGACGAGCACATGCATATTTTGGAAGAGGTATTAGACAGGTTGGTTAGAAACAAACTTGAATTAAGACTTGATGAATGTAAGTTTCTGCAATCCGAAGTGAAGTATTTAGGATATACCGTGTCGAAAGAAGGCGTGCGTCCAAATGAGAAAGGAATCGATGCAGTAACCAATTTTCCTATCCCAGGAGATGCGAAGGCCGTCCACAGTTTTCTAGGGTTATGTTCCTATTTTAGGCGATTTGTCCAAAACTTTTCAGTCATCGCAAAGCCCTTATATAACCTGGTAAAGAAGGGGGTTGAATTTAGATTCGGCAAAGAGGAATTATACTGCTTTCAGCTTCTCAAAGCAAAACTGATGCAAGCTCCTGTTCTTTCTCTTTATGACCCTCGTGATGAAACCGAGTTGCATTGCGATGCTAGTGCGATAGGTTTTGGTGCCATTTTAATGCAGAAAAAATCGGACGGTAAATTCCATCCCGTGTTCTATTTTTCAAAGAGGACAACGGAGTGCGAGACGAAGTACCATAGTTTCGAACTGGAGACCCTTGCAATAATATATGCTCTCGAGCGGTTTAGAATTTATCTGCAGGGGATTAGATTCAAGATAGTTACCGATTGTAATTCTCTTACTCTAACGCTAAATAAAAAGGAAGTCAATCCGCGGATCGCCCATTGGGCCTTACAACTGCAGAATTATGACTACATTTTAGAGCATCGAAACGGGTCGCGGATGCAACACGTAGACGCCCTCAGTCGGGCGGTCGAATATCTTACAGCGATTGCGGTTGGCTACATCCCGTACCGGCAAAGAATTGTAGTATGAAAATTCGCTTACATATACGCAGTTGAAGTTCGACCGTTCAAATTGGCAGACGTGCGGAAATTGTATTATATTTGTGTTTCCCGGGAATAAAAGCGATCTTTGATTTCCTACTAAAATGTGGGGTGGGGGTCATCGTTTTTTATGTAGAAAGGCGCATTAACAATATTTCTTAACACCTTGTTTTGGAACATTTGAATAACTTCTATGTTAATTTTTGTTGGGGCAACCCCAGACCTGAATACCATAAGTCCATATGGGTTCAATGTAAGTTTGTAATGTAGTTTGTAAAGCAAGATTTTGTTTTGTATTGACATGCTTGAATGCTTTCCTAAGAGCCAATGCATTTCCTTGTATCAGATACCAATCTCTTCTCTTTTTTTCCTTACGTGGGCTTTTCAGCGGAGTTTTCCATCAAGAGTCATACCAATATATTTTGTGCAGTTTTCATAAGGTATTGTTAGGTAGTTTACTGGTATGTACTCTGTCCTTTTATTTGTAAACGCATTTTCCATTTTTTGGTCAAATTTTGGATGTGGATGATTGCCTCTTGCAGTTTGCAGTTCTCGTTATTGTTTGCGACTGCCATTAAGCTGTGTCGTCGGCGAATATAGCTATCCTGTTGTATTCATGTGTGTATAGATAGAGAATTCGCCCAAGAATACTTCCTTGAGATACACCTGAGGAAGTATATTTTTCCTTCTCCTGCGAAAGTATCTTTCGGATATGTATGACTTTAAAATCTCAGCTAGCTCAAAAGGTAATATCTTTTTAAGTTTATGGACTAATCCCTCGTGCCAAACTTTATCGAATGCTTGTGCTACATCGAGGAAAACGGTGGAACATACTTTTCTCACTTCTTTTCTAACATTACGTTTGTTATCCGATGAACTGTGGCAGATAACACACTTAATTTACCAACTTCCATCTGCGGGACTTTAATTGTAACTTAAAATGAAAATACTTCGTAGCTTTTTACAACGAAATCAGTAGTCTTGGCAAATAGTTTGAAGAATTTCGATATGAAAATTTGATAAAATAACCCGAGTCAAAACAGCGAAACTTTATTCAACCACATTTTAAGATGGTTAAGACAGGAGTGAGAGTAAATGAGTATACTGAGTATACTACTGTCCAAGAAAATATGAAAGTTTGCGATATATGACATTTTACGAAATATGATAGCTTAGAGGATACTAGTCACAAATCTGGCAATTCACGATTAGTAAGCACGGTAAGCAATTTTTTACATCCTCCTCATGTAGAATGACGACATTATTAGGTTGGAATCCAGAAGATGCGCCTATTGTGAAAATTGGTCGCGGGAGTAATGAAAAAAAAAAAACCTTTGTACTTCGTTTGTTTAACTCTTTATTCTAAGATACAAAGGGTCGAAATTACACGGGTCTAGAGTTTGGCGGTGAAAGCCAATTCAAGCCAAAAATGTTCGATTTATATACATATTTAAGACAATGCGAGAAAGAAAGACATTTCCTCCGGCCGGGCCCGCTGACTTATCTCCAAAGAGTATAGCAATTGTATAGCATGCCGCACCTTCTTATTGTCCGCATATTGAACTTCACATGCTCTTACTTTTCCGTCTCTTCCAAGGTAGCAACATTCCACCATAGCAAGTTTCCAGTGTATGCGAGGACTAGCACAATCGTATACCAAAACAACATCACATTCTTTGATCTCTCTCTGGAAACTATGTTTTGTGCTGTGCGCTGAGCGCAGAAGATTGAGGTACTCAGTCCTCCATCGTTTTCATCGAAAAGCAATGTACTGAACTATTAACTTCCACCTCTGTTGTAAATCGGTTACTTTGATTGGTTTATTATTTCGAGATGGCTCGTTCTCATTCTCAGTTATCCTCAGACAATTGATAAGAAAACGCTCTGGTGTAAGCGGCGACAAGTCGACAGGATCGTCACTTATATACGTCAGCGGTCGCTTATTGTTCTGCCTCAGCTAGTAATGTTTGAAGCTGTTCGTTGCTTATTTTGGCCTTCCAAATCGTGACTTTCACACTTTTCACTTAGCGCTTTCAAAAGCCGTCCCACCAGGATGCTCGTTCGATACTGAACGTAGCGTTGTCGGTAAATATAACTCGTGGTGTTCCTCTTTGAGCAATGAATCGCCTTATACAACTTTCCGCTGTAAGATTTGGAACCAACTCTAGGTGGACAACACGAACTACTGCGCATGTATGTACACTTTACGTTGATTACATTCGTCGTTAGCAGAAACAGTGGTCCTGCAAAGTCCACTCCGAAGTTCTCAAAGGGTTAAGTGGAGAAAATCCGCTCTCTTTGGAAGGGGAGCAACTGGCTGTGTTCCAGCTTTGCCTCAGAGTTTTATACACACATTACAAGTGGCAATGAACTTCTTTATTAACTGGCGGTTCTTGGCAACCAAAACCTTTGACACAACAGAACTAAGACCATGGTTACTCCTCCCTGTAATGGTTTTTCGTGAAAAAAAACTGTATAATCATCTTCTTGAAATGAGTAGCTTTTGATAGAATAATTGGGTTGATGACATCTTGTGGTTCATTTAATTCTTATAGTCGGCTACCGACTAGTAAGAGGCCATCTCTATCGAAGATGGGTTGAGATTCAACAGGCTCGATAATCTTGGAATAGGTTTACCAGCCTGCAAAGATAAAATCTCATTGATAAAAAAATTGGATTGGAAATACTTTAACCAATAATGCTCGGCCTTCCGCAAATCCTTTGATGTTAAACATTTTGTAGAACCTGCTTGCTTCAGTCAACTTTCAGTCAACTGCTCTAAAAACGTATGCTGCTATAGGAAGCGAACGTCTCCAATTGTTAACATATTCCATTTGAAATAGGGGTTGAGCTGATTAATAGAATTTGACTCCTCGAATGCTGAAAGTAATGATATCGACTCTTCTGTCCAAGTGCTTTTCCTCGGCCATCCATCCTCAATTCCATTTAACCGGCTTGGATCGTTTTTCCATAGATTCGAAGCTTGTTATAAAATCTGCTAGGTTTTCCTTTCCGGTACAGTGACGCCAATCCCTCACACTCATCAGTTTCTGAATTTCGCTCACCCGATTGAAGACATATGGTTTCCATCATCTGGTATCTCCCCGAATCCAGTGTAATGTTATGAGGGAGTCGATCCATAAAAAATATCGCTGAAAGGGGATGCCCGCTTTTCTTAAGTACCCACATAGTTTTGCAGCAATCAATGCTCCGACAGTCTGGCTTTCTTTAAGGGTGGAACACGTCCTTTCGGACAAAGGAAAGTGATTTTGCTCCCAGCACAGTTCTTACAGAGCATACGGAGTGCTTTAAGACTTGCGTCTGCAAAAATATGCACGTCGGTCGCTACTGATGTAGTAGAAATTCCAAGCCACTTATTAAATCTACTTTTAATGCATTTCGTTTCGTTGCAATATCGAACAAATGTTCGGTTGTTTGTCCGTATTCACGCTGATCACTAGTTCATCGCTAAAAATGTTCCATCGCATTCCCAGTACTGTGTGAGTAGTATCATCGTTAGTGACCCCAATTAGGTTTCGTAGACACTCGTCATTAGAAATTCACTTCCGCTAATTCATATAAGCGCCATCACCTCTCGATAAAATATTTCTGCGCATTGTTTGTTAATAACTTGCATCATACGGTATTCTTGTAAAGGTGGTAATACATTTAGTGATGTTGGTTTCTGTGCAAACCAAATAATTCGATGACTGTTGCGTTCCTCTTCTGCCAAAACCATTTGAATGAATGCCTTTTCGATATCGGCTATCAACACAGTTTTTCCAATTCGAAAACGCAGCAGGACTATCAGAATATCTGGAAGCAAATTCGAACCAATAAATAAACATTCATTTAAAGAGGGATGCGTTGAAAACTATACGAACTTTAATAGTCGATTTATCAGGTGTGGTGTGGCATTTAATATTGGCTAGTTACCGTCTGTTGAGTTGATAGTATTACTTCCGCGAAACCTGAAACTTTACGGGATCCCTGGAGAGTCTCTTAACCCATGAGTATAAGACAAGCCTTTTTTTTATTACTATTCAATTGGACATCCAGACTTTTCCATGGAAGACGGGCCTCATATCGCGTATCCGTTTTGTGTAAACGTTTTGACTGCAATTCATTTGTGAAGTTCCTCAGCTCATTTTCGTTTTTTCGTATTCCCAGGCATTCTAAATTCCACATTTCCAAATTTTCAATGGCGGTGCACAGAGTGCAAACATTTCCCTGTCTATTTACGTTTTTACTCCCATTGTAAAATCCACACATAAATCGTATGACCAGATGTTAAACGATATGTCAATCGGCTATATTTTCCTGTAATTATTTGCCAAAGATAATCCGCGCCAATAAGTACATTTAACCCTTCCTCTTGACCACGGCCTTTGGAATTTACGTCTTCTAACTTGAATTCGCTTAGGTGGGAAATTTGATCCTCGGGTGTTGGTAGAATATCTTGACAAATTTCTGGCACGACTACTACACGATTTCAATCGAATGGTTATCATACTGACTTCGCATACGTAACTTCACAATCCTGAATTCTAGATGTTTGAATATCTCTGAATTACTGAATGGCATTACGGAAAGGTTAACAACTTCGACAACAGGCAGTTTTAGTTTATTCGCCACTACTTGTCGCATAAAATTTCCCCGACTTCCACCGTCGAGTATTATGCGCACCAATAAATTGCATTTGTTTGTATAAGTTTGATCTGGGGATGATAACAATACTCGTGCCATTTGTAAAAATACCTTCGTTCTTATTCTATTTCTTACGTTCAGTACGAAAAGATATATTGTTGGAATAACCGTGGCAGCACTCTTAGAAATCTCAGTATTTTCCGATGAAATATCGTATACAATGTTGCCGCAGATGTGTAATTTTTATCGCACAAAGATTTTACGTGTTTCCCTTTACATGTTTTGCGGAATATATATTTTGCATGACAAAACTTTGCAGTATGTCCCTTGTACGTGCAGCAAAAACATCGATCATCTCTTTTTAACATCTGCTTCTTTTCTGCTACAGACCGAGGGCTGCTGCATTCTCTCGTTATATGAACAGTCGACTTACAGAAAAAGTAAGGAACAATGCTTGAAGAAAAAGGTGTGAGCAAAGCAACTGCTTTCGAGTGTTGCGGAGACATATTGCCTCTGCAATTGGACCTAGTCGTTTCCGAAACTGTTGCTCTCTCTACCGATTCCACTACTTCTTTTAGGAATCGTAAAATATTTTTCACCTGTTTGTCCCCATCGAAAGAGAAAGTGGAACCACTCTTCTCTGACTTAGTACTTTCATGTTTATGCAAACGATGGTATTCGATCCGCAGATCATTCGGCATGCATTTGAGCAGAATCGTTTTGAGCATGATATAATATTGTGTTGACGGGACGCCTAGGGAAGTGAGAGAGCGGTTTCTTCGTTCGCTTCACTGACAATTTAGTTATCTGACTACGATAGCCGGGCAAAAGGCACCGCAAGGTTTTCAAACTCCACTCTTCCATCTTAATCGAAGTTCGCTGCTTGTTTATGTATTTTCTAGCTGATATAAATCACAAAGTCCAGATGAACCTATTAAAAAATGACATGGAGTAAGGATATTTAAATACTTAGGATCATCTGATATATAAGTCAATGGCCGGGAATTGGCAACACTCTTAGCTTCTGCTAATAACGTTCGTATTTGTTCGAAATTAAGTAGACTCGTTCCCATTTTTTCCTTTTACACTCCTGACTCCTGGCTTTCAAAAGCCGCCCCAGCAAGCTGCCCTCTCAACGATAAATTTGCACCGAATACCTTTTTTGCTCATAAAATTTTGCACTGTCGCACCACTGAGCGCATCATTCTAAATCTACAGCTCCTTAGATGCACCTTTCGCGTTATCAGAATAGACTAGGCTCGAAGTTCCTCTACGTGCGAAAAATCTTCTCAACGCCAACAAACAGCAGTCAGCATTGAGATCTGCCACCAGTTTCAGGTGTACAGCACTTATAGAACCGCAAATTAACAACATTATATATATATTCGTTGTTGATCCCTCATGAACAGGCTCACGAATAAACAGAGGTCTCGTATAATCTACTCGTGTCATTTCGAATGGTCGCGAGATCACCATCCTCTCTCTCGAGAGAGAAGCAAATGGTTGCGTTCCAGGAAGAGCTAAGTTCGCCAACAAATCAAGCATCGAGAAATTACCGATTTTATCTCCCCTTTAAAATACAAAACTTATTGCTCAATTCCGATAATGTTGTATTCGCCCCACCATGCTTTAGTGAACATGCAGTACAATGAGTTTGCTTACGGAAGATCGATATGGCAATATAATTGGAAACGCCTTAATATCTAGTAATTCAGCGTCTCTAAGACGGCAATTTACTCGTAATATGACCTTATCATCGAGCAAAGGATTTAGTGTAAGTAGAACAGAAGATTTACCGATAGCTTCTTTACTCTGATTTACATGAATTTTATAGTAAAATTCTAGTTCTTGAACATATTTTATCCAGTATTTCTCGGTTAACTGAAGTTCCTGTGCAGTGAGAAATTTATCCTTCCGACCAATAGGCAATTTACGCAGACCATGAGTAAAACGCAGCACAAACGCAGTTACTCGCAACATTTTTGTCCAACTACTAAGGCGTTCTATTGGGAAAAAGGGCTCTCTCGAACAGGTTTTATTTTTATCGGTAATAGTTATTTGCATTGAGATGTAAATAGGATTGTAAAATATCTATCTGAATGTCGTTATTTGGCCAATTTTTAGGATCCAGTCGTAACGAAGCAGGACCCTGCATCCAAACGTTGGGAGTTTCCAAAAATATTGATGCTACACCTCTCGTTAAGTAATCAGCCGGATTATCCTTTTCAGGGCAATCACCCGATTCAAAATCCTTGGTCAGCTGTCGAATTTGTAAAACTCTATTTTCCAAGTACGGTTTCCATTTCTTCCCCGAATGGTTTCTAATCAAACATAAAGCAATTTTCGAGTCTGTCAAGGGGCAAACGCTCTCAAATGAAACCTTTAAGTTCTGAACCAACTATGAATATAACCTTGAAGCAATCAGAGCCGCAGTTAATTCTAACCTAGGCAGCTTTGATTGTCTGCCAGTCTTAAGGGTGTATTTTACACAAAGAAACCGCACGATCGCTTATGTAATATTTGTATACCTTTCGTAGACAACATATGCCATATGCATTTTGGCTAGCATCAGCAAAAAAATTTAGTTCCTTTCTTATCAAAAACACAACGTGGAATTGAAACATTCTTCAAGGTAACAACACTGTCATAAGATAGACTCCAAATTTTCAGTAAGTCGGCTTCGTCCCATTCCAGTTTTCGTCCCCAAATCATTTGAAAAATATTTACATTTTTTTTTTCATTTATTTGTTTATTTATTTATTCTCTATCAAGTACAATTAATTGCTTAGAGACTACAGTAATAATTAGGCTAGGATTTCGATGCATTTGCATTTTTTTTTTGAGACGCCTTAGAAGCAAAAAAATAAGTTATCTTTCCGTATCATGAATTTTCCTTTAAATTGGCATCTAACCGTTAGTGCATATTTTTGCATAATTTACTTTAAATACATATTTTGCATATTCTTGCATATTTTTAATAATAAATGCATATTTTGTGCATATTTCCGGAAAAATTAACTCAAAATTAAAAAAACAAAAACAAAACCATAAAAATGCACACACACCATTAAACTTCTTATATTCTTTTTTTCATTTTGAAAACCTAAATTAAATGTTAAAATACTGCTACCACTTTATTTTTTCAAATGCAGATTTTTATGTTTTTTTAACCTTTCATTTCTTTAATTAACATTACTGTTTTTTAGGTCCTAAAATTAAAAGACTGCATTTTTTTAATGTTTTTCGTTAGGTATAAAAATGCAAAGTTTAATTACAGTCGTACAGTTTAACTGATCGTTTTAGTCAAAAATAGAAAGATTACTTGTGCGATGGGAGAAAATCGTCCTTAAAAGCGACTGTGCGTTATAAGCCACGTCGTTACAGGCGACTTCGCCATGGTTTTAAATGCATATTTAAAGTGCATATTTCCCTTTTTTAAGAGCATATTTTAAGCGCATATTTCGCAGTTTTAAGTATATGATAATCCTAGCCCTAGTAATAAGTATATTAGTATAAGTATAATTACAACTATAAGTATAAGTACATAAGTATAGTATTTAGTATATTAATTCAGATTAAATTCTCAATAATATTTTTAATTCCATTTCTATTTAAATTGAAATCAATGGCGAAATCAAACTGATTGAATGTTATACATGCTGAAGTTATTGAGTTAAATTTTGCATAACTTGTGCAATAAAATGGAACATATAAAAATTTAAATTATTTAAGACGTAGGCTGCGAGATGGTGCATATAAAGGATGTCTCAGTAAGAGTGCACTTTTTCATTTTAAAATAAAAACAAGTATTTTATGACAGAGTTGTGATATTTTACAATACAATGTAAAGAAGACATGTTCTGATTAAGTTTGGAATAAAATATCCGGCAAATGACCCCCACGGCTCCGATGAGAGGCCATTACTCTTTTCATGAAATTTTCGATGACTTTTGCACAGAGATGTGGCTGTATCTCACCGATGATGCGTTGGATTTCTGATATGAGCTCAGGAATTGTTTCGGGTTTATTCGCATAAACCTGAGATTTCACAAAACCCCAAAGAAAAAAATCGCACGGCGTTAAACCGCACGATCTTGGTGGCCAGTTGACATCAGAATTTCGTGAGATAATGTGTTCTGGAAATCGTTGCTGCAATAAGTCGATTGTTTCATGCGCGGTGTGGCAGGTTGCGCCGTCCTGCTGAAACCACATGTTGTCCATATTCATGCCGTCCAGTTGAGGCCACAAGAAGTCCGTTATCATATTCCTGTAACGAATGCCGTTCACAGTCACTGCAATTTCGGCCTCATTTTCAAAAAAGTAAGGTCCAATCACGCCGCCTGACCAAAATCCGCACCAGACAGTGGGTGCATTTGTTTCTCTGATTATTTTCTGAGTCCCAAATTCGACATTTTTGTGTATTCACGAAGCCATTCATATGGAAATACGCTTCATCGGAGAAAATTACTTTTTTCGAAAAATTGGCATCGACTTCACTTTGCTCCATTACCCATTGAACGAATTGCTGGCGCTTTCCGTGGTCTGCTGGTTTGAGCTCCTGACTTAACTGAATCTTCTACGCATGAAGGTGGAGGTCTTTAGTCAAAATTCGCTGCGTAGTGCTTCGTGAAATTTGCAGTTGTTGAGATGATGTTTTCGGGTTTTCGGCGACACTCTCGTTTACAGCAGCAATGTTTTCAAGAGGCCGACCGGTACATTGACGCAAAGGATTCTTATTATCCATAATTGACCCAGTTTCTTCAAATTTTTTGACCACTTTTCGAATGGTTGACACATTAGGTGCACTTTCTCGGCTGAAAATTTGGCGAAGTTTGCTAGCGGTTTCAGCGTAACTTTCCCCATTTTTGTAATGAGTTTTCACGATTATAACGCGTTGTTCTTTCGAAAAGCGCTCCATTTTTAATAATTGGAATAAATAGAGGTGACAGCTGTCAAATTTCAGAGTGGCCACTTGCATGAAAAAAAAATATTCCAATTTTAAAAAGTGCACTCTTACTGAGACACCCTTTGTTTTAAACATAGAGAGTAATAAAGGGCTATTGATGTGACAACTTAGGATATCAAAAGCAAAAAGTGTAAAATGTAATATTCTTCAAGAGACTAGGGTTTTTAAAACCTATTGAACTATATAGTGCCTCATATGGTGAATAATTAGATGCATAATCTTATGGAGGGCAGACCTTGTGAACCTTTTTTGAACTTTCTCTATTCGAGTGATACTAGTTTGATGATGAGGATTCCATATAATACAACAATACTCCAAAACACAATGAAAATAGCATATAAGGGTCCTTCATAACTTTAGAATTTCTTGTTAAAAATCCCAGTATTGAGTTGGCCCGCGAAATCACATTATGAACATGTAACGAAAAATCCATTTGAGAATCAAAGGTAACTCCAAGATCCTTCTGACTAATCGACCTCAATAATGGTACGTTGTCAATATTATACAATACGTAAAATGTAAAGGTAGAAAAATCTTAGCTAAAGTTATAACGCTAACTTTCAGGACGTTAAAGTGTAAGCCATTATGATTACACCAACGAACAACAGAGTTCAAATCCTCTTGAAGTTTGACAGCATCTGATAGTGAGTTTATTGAACTAAATTTTTTTAAGTGTATAATAAACACATTGAAAAAGACACATGCGATGGCAAATCATTTATAAAAAGCTAGAATTGCTTACGACCAGTGAGGAAGCTTCTTAACCAATTCAGAAGCTCAGAATAAAATCCAAGTAACTCAAGCTTTTTTATTAGAATAATATGCTATACACGATCGAACGCTTTAGAAAAATCGGTGTACTTGACGCGACTTTCTAAGTCACACAAGCAATAATTGGTAAAGATTGACAAGTTTGTGGTGGTCGATCTCCCACTTTTGATGTTAAGATATATGATTTCGAACAATGCTATAAATTTTATTTTCTACAATCGCTTCAAGGACTTTAGGTATCAATTGAAGTTTTGCAATGGGCCTTTATTTAACTATAGACCCTTTACACCCGGATTTATGAAATGGCGTTATGAATGAGTGGTTCCAACTGTCTAATATGGCCAATCTTAAAGACGTATTGAAGATAAAGCAAAACAGGCTTGACATACAAGATTTAAGAAGCAATGGTGGATCAGGACCAACACAAAAACTATTGTCAAGTGATGACAATGCAGATAATATATCTTCTTCGAAGACAAAAAGCCGTCCAATATCAGTTATGGAACTTACATCGTAAATATATTCACTCAATTAATTTTTAAGCCAACAAGGTTTGATTGAAAAAAAGATGCAAAATTATCACATATTTGCTTAAGATTAGTTATGGAACTTCCATTGTAAGACATGCAAGATAGAATTCCAACTGACTTACGTTTATTATTCAAAAAGGTCCAAAGAGATTTAGAATTAGTTTTAATTTTTAATTCGAGAGACGAGATGTACTGATTGTAAATATTTTTATTTTTAAATTCGTATTCTTTTCTTAATTGATGAAATCCTAGACGAAAAAATACTGAATCCTTACTTTTTTTATGAAAATTGTTCATAACGCTTTTCGATCTATTATAGATAAACTTTTAATAAACCAAACTGGTCTTGTAGAATTCTTAGAAATTCTCATGGGCATGAAATCACGCATCGCAGAATCTACAATGTTCCGAAACATAGTAACGAAACCTCAGTGGATTCGTTAACAAGGAGAATTGCCGCATTTGGGCAATTGAGAATCCACGAGTGATTGTTGAAAAGCCGATGCATCCACAAAGAGTGACTGTTTGGTGCGGTTTATGGGCTGGCGGCGTCATCGGGCCGTACTTCTTCGAAAATGAGGTCGGCCAAGCAGTTACCGTGAATGGTGTTCGGTATCGCGAGATGATAACGGACTTCTTGTGGCCAGAAATTGACGATATGGGCCTGAACGATATGTCCTTCCAACAGGATGGTGCCACTTGCCACACAGCCAACGAAACAATGGCTCTTTTGCGCGAGAAATTCAATGGCCTGTGGCGATGGTAATTGGCCGCCATGATCATGTGATTTGACACCGTTGGACTTCTTTCTTTGGGCATATTTAAAAGAAAAAGTGTACGTCAATAAGCTAAGAACAATTCAAGAGCTAAAGGATGAGATAATTCAGTACATTAACGACATTGAACCTCAATTATATCTCAGATTCATTGAAAATATGGATCATCGGATAGAGGTATGCCACCGAAGCCGTGGCGAGCATTTGGCCGATATTTTGTTTTACACTTAATTGTCATAGATTCTCCTATCATAATAAAAAATATTAAGATAATTCTTTGAAAACTTTTTGTTTTATTTACAATTATCATCCTGCGTTTTCGTTGGACCACCCTTTATGTATCATTTGGTTGGGTTCATTTCGATAAAAACGTTTGGTTTCAGCACGGGGCTTAAGTCGACGGTAAACTCATCGGTATGTGCGCACCATATGACTCCCAGAACTTTCTGCCTAGCAGGAAGTGACTCAGTATCTCTTTATTGCTTCATTATTGTTGTTCCACTTAATTTGGTTCATTGCAGCTTTTTTAGGATTTCAATTGACTGTTGCTATAAGGACACAACTGACCGTTCATCATCCATGTAGAAACTGTCAGATAAAATGACATATGTCTCCGTGAACTCATTACGTTCAGACCGAAGGTGTCGTTTTAAAGTTGCCCCCAAGCGAAAAGGACTGGATTTTACCCCAAAAGTTACCCGAGTCATCCGATGAATTTGATACTCTGGAAGAATAGAAACGTTTTAACCAATTTCAGACGAAAATCAATAAAATTGATGAACATCTCGATCCCTTTTACTCGTACTCAATGATATCTGAAGAAACGCCTTTTCTATGTCTGCAACTAGTCCAATAGAATCAATCCGAAAATTGAGTCTTCTTCTTCTTTTCCCCTTTCCGGCGTTGTTATGGTCAGAAGTGTAGGACCATAACCTTCCCACTTAACTGCATTCCTACTGGTCCGCTTGTGGGGTCTGCCGGTTTGACCTCAGAAAGTAGCGGTAGGCTTCCCGGCTTGGGATTACTTCATCGCTGAGGCCAATCAAATGCTGGTGTTTTTGCATTTGTTTGCACCAATTGTTTTTCGGCCTGCCTTTTTTTTTTTTTTTTTTTTTGTGACACGGGCATGCTTCAAATTTTTTTGTTTGATCTCACTCTTACAACACCGGTGATCTCCAGTCGTGTCAACCCACTGATTTGCATGTACACTTGTGGGGCAGTTTAATGGTGGTATATGTGTCCCTAGGCTCACCTTGGTGTTTTCTAAATTGCCCAGATGTGATTTTTGTTTACCTTTGTTTTAGTTGCCTTTTACGACAAGCGAGAGGTATCGCTGCAGGGATATTCTTAATCCGTCTCTGCACGGAATATCCGAAAATTTAGTAACATTTTAAATAAATCAGGTATTAAATTATCCGAAAATTGAGTAACATCATTTTAAATAAATCAGGTATTAAATTATGACTAAACAATTAGTTTTCATTAAGAGATGAACAATGATCTGCATGCGCGGAATCATAAAATACGATTTGAAGGAACTTTGTCTTCCCGATACACTCCCCGATTAGTCATATAATATGTTCGAATACCATCCGATATTTGATCCGGCCGTTCTGCAATGAATGAGTTAATTAAATCCCACATTACCCTATCGTATTTCAAAAGATCCGCAGATGTTCTAGAAAGTATTTTTGTAAGCGATTTGAACCAAGCCAATACCCCTTCCCGATTGTCGTTTAAGAAAATACATTCGTCTTTCCACGGTAAACTTACCTCATAGCGATTATCATTAACCGTTCATCGATTCGTTTGACCTTGCCCGTTACTATTCGCCAATAATTATCCACGCCGATGAAGGTGGACGCGCATCAGCTAATTTCAATTTACAATTACACACAATTACACACTTTACAGAGGGAATTGTAAGTAAATCAAGACAAATAGTCGGCATTACTATCGCATTCAATTCCAGCATTGCCATTCGTTTGACCTTTCAGCTTTAAATGAACTATATTATATTTTTTATCCGACGACTACCTTTCGTCACTACTGAAGGGGATAAATATTTCTGCGAATTTACTCAGCTTTTCATCCGAATTGAACGAGCACACCGATGCCGTTTGTAAAAACAAAGTTATGGCATTTTCTCTTGTATCGGCAGTATATAAATTAACCGAATGGGAATAATCTTCTCCTTTGATGGTACCTAATGATAATCTGGATCACACATTACATTTGCATGCCACCCTCTGCAAACGGGGCATCGTAAATATACACCTCTTCGCTAAATGATCACGTGTTATACAACGAAAACATCTCTCGTCTTGCTTGTTTTTTCGCTCTGTTAAAGTTATTGAGGTGTTACAATTCCTGGTGTGATGGGAACGCGATTTGCAAAAAACATGATGATCGTGACTGTAACGTGGTCAACAATCCAGCTGCTGTTGCATAACGTTTCGGTTGCCTTTTATTATCTCTATCTTCCGTTGAATTTTCCAAATCCATAATTTCTGCCTTGATGTACCGCAAAATGCCTTTTATTTGCTTATCACCACCCAGAGTAAAAGAGTATTAGCTTTCTGATGATGAAACATTTGCAGGATCTGACGGAGCGTCACTAGAACGAAAATAATTAGCACGGAGCTCACTTGATAAACATCGCAATAACTTCAACATGATAGAGTAGTTACTGCACTGCACGAATGCAGTGGTGGTATTGTATATTTTGCGTAGACCACGTAGATCTCCCCTTGCCGTCATAGATGCAATGGACATCATTCATATGTTTATCAATTAATTTGTCAACATTACAAAATTTTTTTTTTTACAAATTTTTCCTGCAACAAGGCTATAGCTCCAACGTATCAGCTTCCACTCAGCATTAACTCTGCAATGGCTTCGGCTGCAGTGCCCTTCAAGGCAGGTAGTTGGATTTATTCGCTCCGGACAAAGAATTATTGTTGTGGCCCTGAACTGCTCCTAGAAGGGAAGCCACTCACGAAATTCACCCGAAAGAGTTTTGAGGGAAAGCTTTGGCAATCCAACACCGTTTTGTATTAACGCGAAGAGGGTGCTGTAGTTGCTCGAACTAACGGGGAGTTGACGTTCCACAAACGGCACAATTGTTCGAGGCGTTACGTTAAGCGCGCGATAACGGAATTCGCTTTGTCTTCGTACTCTATAGTCATTTCACAAGCATTATTCGCTTTAGTAAGATCTTCAAGGGATATTCTTAAACAATGAAGGAGAACGTTAAGTTCCTCCTCGATATTGCCCCAATTTCCTTCGTTCGCGGTGGTAAGTTTTGATTCCGGTGAATTAAAATAATCATTTGCATGTATGTCACCGATATGCAGATCTATTCGCGTTTTCCATTTCAATAATTTTTAACTCAAAGTTCGATAAATATGCTGTTGATCCCGGGTTTCGGCACCATGAAGAATTTCGATATAAAAATTTAATAAAATAACAGGAGTCAAAACAGCAAAACATTATTCATCCTCATTTCAAGATGGTTAAGATAGGAGCAGAAACCACCAATGAGACGTACCACTTAAAATGGCCGCCGACGTTTGCTTACAAGCTACGGCGAGCACATGGGAACCAGGGGTTCTGTCTAAATTATGTAAACAATCACGCACATTGTTATAATTCTAAAAGTGTGTGTGGCGGGAGTGCACTGCGGTAAAATGAAATGAGCTCACACGTTTTCACGAATAGAGTTTAGCGGCGTTCACAATCTGCGTTTGCCTATCCAACTTGTTGGAAAATCTTGCTTGATGGACCAAATCGTAAGTGCGAACGCTTTTTCGACATGTCGTCCGACTTGCCGTATGGAAATTCAATTGTTTCAAATTTTTGACTTTGTTGATCAACTTGTCGTAAGGTGTGAACAGTTGTCGTACGACTTCAGAGCATTTTTTTCACTTTTGCTTGTGACTTTAGACAGACAAACAAAGAAAAAGAATTTTGGGTTGATTTCTTTTAGGTGTGCCGGCAATTTTCCGAAGTAAGGAAAATCAAAAGTGAACTGTACAAAAATAAAGTACTTTTTTTAGTACGAAGCGTAGAGAAATATAATCAAATTGATAAAAATGCATACTGCATCTCTCAATATTGTATATTTTATTTTTCTAATACATATGATGCCTTATTTTTCTCAGTAGCTCCTCATGCGTTACTGCATCCATTCGCAAATGATTATGAAAATCCTCTGGCAAATATTCGTACAATCCTCTTAACAATGTTACCATTGAGAATTAATTACGTTTTCCGACCCATGGTTTAACACACATTCGTTTTTATCCTTTATTTCCTGCTCGTTTTCTATATTTTCGAGTATTTCATCAATAGTCATCACTGTAACAAGAGCATGCGCCGCAATGTTAACACTTCGAAATTTCTTTCGCAAATGAAGTCTGTCAAGCAAGTTGTATGATGTGAACGCTAGTCATTATTTGGTTGCCCAACAAGTCGGATAGACAAATCGTAGAGTGTGAACGCCGCTTATAGTAGTTGTTTACAACAAGCCCATTGCTTAAAAGCTAAGGTGTTGCAAGTTTTGTATTGGGATCCAATATTGTATACGATACGATATAATTTTTAACTTCTTTCCTCTCGGTATTCCGCTGAAAATTTCAGCTGTCAGCGATGGGTTGCATAAAGTGCAAATGGTGGGCGATTATTCTGGGCTTATTGCGCGCAGAATAATATGTTTTTTCGTTTGAAAACTGGCACGGTTGTAATACTTGACAGGGTTGTCAAATCCGGTAATTTGGAATCAGATTTTTCCGTTCAACAATACTATTAAATCGTTTGACAAATCTTTTTTCGAATAGTTTAGATATAACCGGTAGTATTGAGATTGGCCTATAAGATGTCACTTCGTTTGGTGGCTTTCCAGGTCTTATAATCGTCATAACCATAAGTTCAATCGCACCCCAAAACTTTTTTTGTTTTTTTTGTCATTACTCTTTTCTTTCCCTTTTTGACGTTTTTTACATTTTTTTTCCTTCGGCTTAGCTTCACTTCCAGCAACGTGTTCAGCGGGAATGGAGCCACCCACCAATTTTGAATTAGAATAAAAAAAGAAGAACTTATAAGTAGTTCTTAAATAAAGTCAATTGTAATAGCTAATAGTTCCATGTATTTTTTTTAACGAACTGACGCCCCATGAGCCGTCTCAACACCAGGCTTAGAGATTATTATTACTTCGGCCACTTTCCGTAAATCAGGAACATATCTTATTCTAAAAGCAGCATTGATTAAATGTGTTAGTTTAACCACAGCTTTTCTTGGTAACTGCTTCAATATTACACCGGTTATAAGATTATAGCCGGGGCATTTTTTCGAATTGATGTTATTTTTAATCTCATTTTTAACTTCCCTTGGTGTCGTAAGTCTTATTTGTTTATTTTCTTCTTCGACTGTTTCAGCAGGAATCTATATTTCTTGTTCGTTGTTTGGTTGAAAAACGTTTATTTGGTATTATGCGAATAATCTGCATTTGTGTTCGTTATTTCTTGCCCAATTTCCTTCCACTGTTTTAATGGGTGGTAAGTTGGCCTTCCAAAGCGAATAATCGGTTGCTTTTTCTTTGGTTAATCCTCGAAGATAATTACTGATGGAGTCTTATTCTAGCTCCCTTATTTGTGTTCTTAACTGTTGGGTGAGATTGTTCAGTTTCGTTTTGTCTTAGGGGGGCACTACTCTGTTGCCACACTCTTCTCGTTCTTCTTCTATCTTAAATAAGTTCTCTAATTTCCATGGAGTACTTATTGCCTTTAGATTTCCTTCTTATTTCTGGTGTGTTTATCCAGGCTGATTGTTGAATATTATTAACAAGTTTTTACACTTCTCTATCCAGTTGTTCAGTATTATACATTGGCACGCTTAGTACAATTCTGTCTTCCTGTGTCTTCTTGAAACTTTACCAGTCAGTGTGTTTGTTCGTTAATGTTGGTTTGCTTTGCTTCTGAATTACACGCTCACTCAATGTGAGCAATATTTGAGAATGATCAGAGTTTAGATCGTTGAATTCAACTATTTCAAGGCAGTTTATAAATATGTTAGGTTAGGTTAGGTTAGAGAAGGGGAGTGTGATGGTTGGACATCACTTCCACTCGGAGGCCAAGAGGCCCATTGTGATTCCCTTCGTTTGTGTGGGTACACATAAAATTAACCTGTCCTACCACGTGGTGGCTGAAACCACCCCGTGCTCTTGATGAATCTTAGAAGATCCGATATATCTGCATTAGCCACGTCCGCAATCTCTGTAAAGAATCTTTGGCCTAGCGACGCTAGGCGTCGATTCTGGAGAGCTGGACAGTGGCAGAGCAGATGTTGGATCGTCTCAGTTTCTTCCTCATCGCCGCAGCTCCGGCAGAGATCGCTGGATCCCGAGTCCCATTTCCGGAGCATTGCTCCAATGGGACAGTGTCCTGTGATCACCCCGACGAGCATACGGATCGAGTTACGGTCCAGCGCCAGGAGCTTCTTTGTTTTTCCGACGTTGAGCTCTGGCCACGATGATCTTGTCGTGTTGTAAGCCAAGACGAGTTGGCCTCTTTGATAATTGTGTCGTTTATGATCCGGTATAATGCGCTGATCGGTGGTTGCGATAACGTGTCCGCTTCGCTGATGTCCATTTCAGAACCTTGCCTGGCCAGTTCGTCTGCTCTTTCGTTCCCTGCGATTGAGCTGTGGCCCGGGACCCAGCAGAGTTTAACTTTATGGTGTCTGATGGACTTCAGTGAGTCGCGACATTTCTTGACAGCCTTTGATCTCGTTATACAGGATTCTATTGACTTCAGTGTAGCCTGGCTGTCTACGAAGATGGTGATATCAGATGGTGGGATATCGACTACCTGTAGGTGTTTGGCTGCTTTCTCTATTGCCAGGATTTCTGCTTGAAAGACGCTGCACAGATCCGGGAGTCTGAATATTTCCTGTTTGTGGAGGGTATCAGAGTAGAACCCGGCCCCAGTGCCTATGTCCATTTTCGATCCGTCGGTGAAGAGGGTGATCTCATGGTCGTTGATTACGGCGTTTGATAGCCACTCTTCTCTGTCGGGGAAAAGGATAGGTATACTCAGAGAGAAGTCATTTTGGGGGGGAATATAGTCGGTCGTAGCTGCGAGGCTACTAAAACCATGTTTCCTTCCCAGGTCGTCTATTATCTTAAGTATGGCCGCATGTCCATAGTTGGCTTGCTTCCACAGAGAGGACTCTCTTAGTCTGAGAGCGCTCTTTGCAGCGTAGCTTTTTATGAAAAGATCCAGGGGGAGGAAATGAAGAATCATGTCCAACCCTGCCTGCGGCGTGCTTCTCATGGCTCCCGTTGTACACACAGCTGCTAACCTTTGTACTTTGTTGAGCATGTTCATATAGCTTTTTGTGCTGCTAGCAGTCCACCAGACTAGGGCCCCATAAGTTAAAATGGGTCTGATGATTGCTGTGTACATCCAATGAATGATGTACGGTTGCAAGCCCCATCTTTTTCCGAAGGTCTTTTTGCATGCATAAAAAGCGTTCAATCCTTTTTTCATCCTTTCCTCCAGGTTCCTTTTCCAGGAGAGTTTGGAGTCAAGAATGATGCCTAGATACTTTGCTTCCGCTTTGAGTTTGAGTGGAGTACCCTCTAACTTTGGGGGAGCAAATATCGGAATTTTTCTTTTCCTGGTGAACAAGACCAGCTCGGTTTTCTGGGGGTTTATTCTCAGACCGTTCTGTCTTGCCCACGAGGAGAGTTCACTAAGCGCAGATTCCATTAGTTCACTGATAGTTGGTAGAAATTTACCTTTTATCAAAATAACCAGGTCATCCGCGTACGCTATGATCTTTGTGTCTTTTTCCATAAAGAATTTGATGATCTTGTTGACTGTAAGAAGCCACAGTAGGGGGGAGAGAACTCCTCCTTGTGGTGTGCCTCTAGTTGTCACCTTCCTTATAGAACTGTGTCCAATGTCTGCATTGATGATTCTGTTCTTCAACATTTTCTCAATCCAGATTACAATGGATTTGTCTACTTTTATGTCCTCAAGAGCTGTTGTTATGGCCTCTGTGTTTACATTGTTGAAGGCCCCCTCTATGTCGAGGAAGGCTGCCATTGTAAACTCTTTTAAGTACAGCCAGCCCTCAATCTCACGGACAACACTATGCAGAGCACTCTCCACTGATCTGCCTTTGAGGTAGGCGTGTTGAGTGTTGCATAGGTTTCGTGAATTTGTGAGTCCTCTGATGTATAGGTCAAGGAGTCTCTCCAAGGTTTTTAATAGAAATGACGAGAGACTAATTGGCCTATAGTCCTTTGCGGCAGTAAGGGATGGTTTACCTGCCTTAGGTATGAAAATTACCTTAATTTCTCTCCACTGTGTTGTACCCCGTTGTGATGTACCCCGTTCGCAGGCAATTGGAAAAAATGCTTACGAGATGGGGTACTGTGTGGATCTGTGTTTTTTGAAGCATCGCTGGCAAGATATCGTCCGGGCTAGGAGATTTAAAGGGTTTGAACGAATTTATTGCCCATGATACTTTATCCGCTGTGATAATCTTGTTTATCACTTCTTCGGTTGTGTGAAAAGTAGGAACCGTCGTCTCGAAGGAGACTGTGATTTCAGGGGTTTTACAGCCTGGGAAGTGGGTTTCAGTCAGCAGTTCTAAAGATTCCCGACTGGATTCTGTCCAAGAACCATCTGGTTTAAGGATGAATCCCGGGACGCTGGGGTCCTTGGATAGGATCTTCCTGAGCCTTGCGGCTTCTTTGAGATCCTCTATTGATTCGCAGAACTCCCGCCAGGATTTAGATTTTGCTGCTCTTGTTTTGCTCTTGTATTCATTGAAGCTGGACTTGTAATTATCCCAGTCTTCGGTTCTGTTTGAGATCTTTGCTCTATTGAATAGAGTTCGGGTCCTGGTCTTCCTGCGAGCACGCTGCAAAGGACAGGATTTGTTGAAAGCCGCTTTCAGAATTCTCACAAGATTTTCGACTGAATTCTCAATGTAAGTTGGATCAGGATTAGTGGTGTCTTGTGGCGGTTCTAACCTGTTGGCAACTAGGTTTGAGAAAAGATTCCAGTCTGTCCTCTGAGGGTTTCTGAAGGGTTTCGGTTTTTCTTTAATGACGTTAAGGTTGAAGAATATCCGGCTGTGGTCAGAAAAGGAACAGTTAGTGGACACTCTCCAATCCTCTACTCGGATGGAGTCGGACTCACTTAGTATAGTGAGGTCAATTACCTCTTCCCTAACCCGATTGCGAAACGTGGGTGTGTTACCTTTGTTGCAAATATTGAGGTTGGTGGAGATAATGAAATCGAAAATGGACTCACCCTTTTTATTGATGTCGCTACTTCCCCATTGAGTGTGGTGTCCACTGGCGTCGCAGCCTATCAATAGGCACAGTCCGCGTGACTTGGCGTGTCGCACGAGTGTTCGGACTGCGTTTGAAGGTGGATCCTCCTCATCGTATGGTAAGTAAGCGGACGATAGGAGCAAATTTCATTTGTCCTGTTGTTCGTACGTTACCACCGTGAAGTCTCCGTTGCTGTACGTACCTAGGAGAAACATGTTTAAGTATCTCTTGGCGACTATACAGGTTCTTAGCTTACCTTCGGTGTGTGGATAGTATAAATTATACTCTTTAGACCTTAATCCCTGAATTTTGTTCCTAAGGAGCCAAGGTTCTTGGATTAAGGCTATATCCACATCTTCCTGCAGCATGTACATCATCAAGTCGTCGGTGGCTGCTTTGCAGTGGTGTAAATTAATTTGCACCACTAGCAGCCTCCTTTGACTTGCCGCGTTCATTGGGGAGCCTTACCTTCAGGGTTCCCAGCCCGAAATTGATGCTGCCAGATCTGCTGCGGATGTGGTCGAGTGACTTTTGGTCAATGGTAACCATGAGGTCCTTTCCCGCTCCGTTCTTACTCTTGGCTGAAGAAATTATTCTCCAGCTGGGAGTATCAAGCTCTTTATTCTGCTTGTCAATTAGCTTCAAAATGGATTCGTCCTTTTCGGGAACCGGAGGAGGTTCATGTCTCGTCATAGAGAATTCATGCCCAACATGGAAAGTGAATTCTCAAGAGTCATTGACAATTACTGAGCCTTCGCACCGCGACAAGGTGTGCAGCCACGCGAAGGTTATAAATATGTTTATAATTATGTAAAAATCTATTAGGTCCGGTATTTTATTTCGGTCAGTTGGCCAGTATGTTGGTTTTTCGGTTGACATGACTTCGCATCCATTTAGTCAAGTTACAGTGAGTAATTCTTTTCCTTTTGTTGTCGTCAATGTTGATCCCCAATAAACATGTTTTGCATTAAAGTCCCCTCCAATTATAAATCTATTTCCCAGGTTTCTAAACAGTTTTAGGTAATCTTCTGATTTTAACGAATGTTTTGGCGAGCAATAGATTGACACTATATCAAAGCAAACACTTTTTCCTTTTATATTCACAACAGTTGCTTGTATTTCTTTGGTTTTATAGTTAAATTGCTCGTGATGTTGGATGTTTTTCTTATTATAACTGCTCTTCCCCCTTTGGCTGAGTTTTCGAGATGGGCAGTATGATAAATATTAAAATTTCTGAATTTTATTAAGGATTGGTTAGTTAAGTGTGTTTGTGATATAAGACACACATAAATCTTCTCTGTATCGAGGACTGCTTGCAAATCTTGTTGGTGTTGCATTAGTCCATTGGCGTTCCAAGTTAGTACTGTGAAATTATTGTCCATTTTTTGGTTTCGGTGTTACTCCTCCATTGCATGCTCTGCATTCTAAAATTGATATTCGTTTTTCTAGGGCATTTAGTTTATCGACTATAAGATGCAATATCAGCTTAATTTCATCTTTTTCACGTTTTGGTGTATTTGAGATTATTTAGGTTGGTTTTTAATATTTGCGTACGATTTCATATTGCTGTTTTCTTCCATTTTATTGTTTTTGTTTGTTTTCCTTCCTTTCTTGTGTTTTTGTTTTTGTTATTAATTATTACATCATTGATTGCTGGTAATTTTTCTGGTTGCTTGTTTTGCATGATTATGTATTTCTGAATCGTGCTTCGGTTCCTATCTTTTATACGACTGTTTTTGATTTTTTGCAGTTCAATCGCAACTCTCATCCTTGGTAATTAGCTGGATGATTTCCGCCGCAGTGTACACATTTTTGCTGTACATTTTCGGGCTCAGTGCATTCATTACCTGCACATTTACCACATCTAGGTGTTCTGTTGCAGTATTTTTGGGTGTGCCCAAGCCTGAAATTGTTTGCACTGAGGTGTAAGCTGCGATTTTAAGGAAATACTTTTAGAAATATCAGTTGATAAGAAAACAGGCAACGGTGAATACTCAAATAACTGACAAAATGTGTATTTTTTTTTTTAGACATTGGCATTTTTACCGTGACCGTAACCATGCACAACATACTGACAATTAAAAAAGTTGCTGTACACGAAGTCGGTTGTGTTTCCTTTTTCGCCTAGCGTTTTATTTTTTTTTTGTCTTTTTTCACGGGTGGGGTCAATTTTAAGGTGGTGAACAATTCATTTAAATAATTTGGAAACTAAAACATGGTCCTTCCAGCCCTTTGTCAAACAAGAACAATTCCGCAATCAACAATATATTTATTATACGTATCATCCACCGTTGAACAACAGCGTTAGACGAAGGGGCAAGGGCTTGGTACATATACCAAACACCGCTGGGCGAACGTAAGACAACTCGGTTGATCGAACATACGACAGCACCGTTGGACGCACACCGTTTTATAAAATTTCCCCCTAATCATGAGCTCCACTCTAAGCTCCAAAGGAATTGGCTGAAGCAAATTATCCGGGATTACGAACATTTTGGAAAGCGTCCATAAAAAAAGAGATTGAAGAGCTACATCGCGAATAGGATTTCCGTGCTGAAGGAAAACTTTATACAAAGTAACATCGACGCAATAAGTTTGACCGAATCTGGAAAAGAAGGGGAGTTGGAAGAAATCTTCGAAAAAATAAAAGATTTATACGTGGATTAGAAGACATCGCTGTTAGATGGTCTGGATAAAGTACAGTCATTTGCTGAAATTCGGGTAAGTGCTAGTATTAGTGCATGCGATAAGATCCGTCTTCCCAAAATAAATCTACCTGTTTTCACTGGCGACAATCGATTTTGGAGATCCTTCCACGATCTGTTCGTCTCTTGGGATGTATTGATTTTCGTTCTGGTCAAGAAACTACCTACAACACCTACGTGAAGAGGAGTGAGGATCCAATAAGTAGTAACTCGATTTCAAAACTTTCTGCGAGTTCTTAGAAGCGCAGATCAAAACGGAAGAAGCAGTTAGCGGTGAATAAGATGTTTCTAGTAGCAAAGTCTCTAGGACGCGTTTGGTTAAAACTAAAACGTTCCATCTTAAGCCAAACCAAAATCTCCAGTATAGTTGCAAACTATGCAACAAGGACGCTCATTCACTTCGAACCTTCAACAGATTCTTAAAAATGGACATCACTTCACTCAAGAGCACCACACAGAAAATTGGAGTCTGTGAATACTCAAATGCAACTCAACAATGTCAAGGCAAAGTCCGATGCTACTTCTGTCAACAGCTTCACCACTTCATTTTACATCTCAATCCTATATCATAGGTCAGCCTCTTTAAGGCAAAGCTTGCCACATGTTAATGGCAGGCTTACATAGACTAAGGTAGGTTAGGTTAGAGTAGGTAAGGGCAGGCTAAGGCAGGCTAGGGTGGCAGGTAGGTTTAGTTTAGTTTTAGCTTTAATTTAAAAAAAAGAAAAAAAAAAACAAAAAAAAATACAAAACAATTACGAAAACCAAAAAAAAAGGATATATTTAGTTAAGGTAGGGTTAAGTTAAGGCATAGTCTTAAGTTGTTCTATTTGCATACGGATACTCTAACCGTATAGGGCCAGTAAGGTATTTTATGTCAGTTGATATTTAAGCTAGTTTTAAGCATTTTTGTCTAGTATAAGTGAGTTCTAAAAATATAAAAACAAAAATTAATTTAAAAAAAAAAAATCATAGACATATATAAATATATATAAATGCACACCGAATGCTCAATACAACACATTCAGCCCCTATAGCATTCTCCACCACCCCTCACCACCCTATTCATTCACATTTATCTACAGTAAATGCAAATGCTACACCAAATGAATACAGTAAATGCAAATGCTACCCCGAATGAACAAGTGATGAATAGTTTTTACGCAACACAACCAACAGTCAGAAGTTTTGTTGCCAATGGTCAGAGTTAAAGTCAAGTCCTCTTCGGAAATAAAAGTTGAATTACGCGGCTTAATGGATCCTGGATCAGATCACTAACAGAGCGATATAGCGTTTGGCTTTAAAAGACAAGCACACATTTGTCGAGGTGTCAGCAGAGGAGCATGCCACAGCTACATGAACCTAACTCTTGGGTCTCTATACACAAATTATGAGACCAGTACACGAGCCTTATTATTCCAGTCGCTAACTGGTCTTCTTCCAGCCAATGAACTAACACCCAAGCGATGAAGCCATATTAGCGACTAGCCTTTGGCTGATCGAAATTACCACAAACCAACTGAAGTAGATCTTCTATTAGGGAATAACATCTATTACGAACTAGTGCTTCTTGAAACCACTCGCGGCGATAAATCTCAAGCACCGGTCCCTCAAAACCCTTTGTTTGGATGGATTTTGATGAGTAAGATATGTCAATGACTTCAAAATATAAGATAATTTTTCCAAGTATTTGACGTTGACCGTAAACTACAGAAGTTCTGGGAGATGAAAGAAGCACCCTTTAAAGAGCATTAAAATCAAGTAGACAAGGCATGTGAGCAATTTTTCAATACTGCAACGAAGAGATTGGATAGTGGACGATATGAGGTTTTTGGCCTTCAAGGAAGGGAGTAGGTGTGCGTTGGTGTTCCTTATCAAAGGAAGCAACGTTGCGTAGGTTCGTTCAACTGAAACGACGTTTCCGATTCAGCACCATACTACACGAGGAATATAAAAAATGTATGAACGACTACATAGAGCAGGGCACATGGCAGAAACCGACATCAATCAGGAGGAGGAACTCAAAACTCCGTATCACTACGACGTGCCACACCACACCGTATTAGAGGAAACAAGTCGACAACAAAACTCCGGGTCGTCTTTGATGCGGCCGACAAAACTTCGAATTAGACCAAAGACTCAAATAGACATTATTGATATTGTTTTGAGATGGAGATGACACAAATTTACCTTCACCGCCGACATCGAAAAAATGTATCCGCAGATCCGCGTTAGCCGAGAGGATTCGAATCATCAGCTAATATTCTGGCGTGATTGTGAATCTGAACCTATCAAAATGTACCGACTATGAACCATCACTTTCGGTAAAACTTGCCATTCGGTCGCTCAATCCGCAGCGCGGTCGCCGCAGACGAAGCGCACAAATACCCCTTAGGCGTACAAATGATAAAAGGTGATACCTGTGTTGATGATGTATTTGCTGGGGCTAGTACCATAGAAGAATGATTAACTATGCGTCATCAAATAAGCAATTTGTTGTTGTCGAGAGGGTTCGCTGTGCACAAATGGGTCAGTAATTCGACTAAGATTTTAGACCGGGTACCGATAGAGCAGCGGGAATTTGAATTTTCTCTACCCATCAATTCCAGTACATCGGAACACATAAAAACTCTAGGAATCCAATAGTTTCCGGTAAAGATAGTATTTCTTTCCTGAATATCCAACTAGAGGATCCAACTGGGACGATCCTATAACATCCGAAGCGGAGAGTGAGTGGAACGCTTTTCGGGAAGAATTACCACACTTGGAACAGGTTCGCATTTCCAGTTGGGCTCACACTGACGACACATATCAGCATCGGGAATCGCATGGATTCAGTGACGCTTCCGAAAACACTTTATTTGTGAGTGGTGAGTGCTGCAGCTACGTCCATCTGGTGAACTTCAAGGCTAAATGTGGCAGCTAGCGCAAGTATCAATTTTAGTGATGAAAATCGAACTACAGGGGAAAATGTGTATATAATCAACGCCAAATTTTTGGCTGCACTCCTTCGCGACCAATCGACGCCCATTTTTTATCTTTTTATATTAAAAACCTGCGTAGCACCATTCATTCGCCGGTTCCGTAGCAAGTCCACTAGCTCTCATGTATCGTTGGCTATTAGTGTATTGTACTCACTTTGCATAGCTTCCAACCATCTATATCCGTCAGTTTTACCTAGAGCTTCATCAACTGTCAGTGGATTAGAAGAAATATCTGATTTTATTACATGTATGTTTATTCGTTAACGCAAACGAAGTGAAAGAATTTCCCAAGCAAAGAATTTTCTCCCACACTTTCCATGAATATAACGTCACGACTCTGAAAAATCTTTTTCGATTTGGCCTCATACAATCTGTAAGCTTTTAACTCGAACGCATAATACCTTTGGTACTAGATTTTGACTTACCCGGCCTTTTGTCCAACATAACCGCCATTGAACCAAAAATATGAAGACGATGGGGTGTATTTCCCACTGTAAGCTGACGCTGAATTCCCTCAGACTCCGAGAAGTCTGAAAATTATTTAGTAAGGTATTCCCGCCCGTTATCAGTACTAAGGGTCTTAATTTTACGAGATGTTTCGCTTTCTACCCCGGCTTAAACACTTTAAACACATTAAACCTTTTGCTTTCAATAAAAATATAAAAATCTTTCGACTGCGATCGACTATAAAGAGGCAAAAGTATAGGTATCCACCTGGTGTGGGCACTCTCATTGGACCGCAAATGTAACTAGGGCGTGGTCCGATAAGTACTTAGTCTCACCGCCAGATCGCGCCAGTATCGCAAGAGCAACTTACTATCGTGTAGTACATTCTAGTAGAGGGCTACTGTCGGAATTTCAGCCGGATCGAACTCGTAGTTTTGTTTTGACCGCGTGTGGAAGCGGGAGTGTCCGCGGATTTTAGAAAAATGGAAAAAAAGCAATATCGTTCGGTGATTCGATTCATTTTTTTGTAAGGGAAATCGCGCAGCGAAATCAAATGCTGTGTACGGTGACTCTTCTCCTTCGATGGCGACCATCAAAAATTGGTTTAACGAGTTTCAACGTGGTCGCATGTCGGTTTTCAACGAGCCACATCCAGGTGCCCGAAAACGGCTCACTCCGGATAACAAGCGCAACCGTGAGACCACTTCAGAGCAGTGTTTGACGCTGTTTAAGCGCGATCCGAAGGAGTTTCTGCGCCGTTTCGCGACAGTCGACGAAGCATGGATCCACTGGTAAACACCAGAGACCAAGGAACAGTCGAAACAGTGGACTTCACCCTCGAACGTGCTCAGAAGAAGGCGAAGACTGTCCCATCGGCCGGAAAGCGGATGGCCACCGTTTTCTGGAATTCGCAAGGTGTGATCCACATCGAGAAGGGCAAAATGGTTATTGGGCCGATTCGACGGCGAATTGAAGAAAAAACGGCCCCACTTGGCGAAGAAAAAAGTGCTCTTCCCCCATGATAACGCACCGGCTCACACCTCCGCCCTCGCCACGGCCAAAGTGGTTGAATTGGGCTGCAAACTGCTGCCACCGTATTCTCCAGATTTGGCCCCGTGCGACTTCTTTTTGTTTCCAAACTTGAAAAAGTCACTCGCCGGGCAGAAACTTCAGTCGAATGAGGAGGTCATTGCCGCCACGGAGGCCTACTTTACAGACCCCAAGAAAACGTATTTTTCAGACGGGTTAAAGAAGTTGGAGCATCGCTGGGTCAAGTGTATCGAGCTAAAAGGAGATTATATTGAAAAATAAATCGCCATTTCTCCAACATTTTTGTTTTTCTTTTGTAGGCCAAGTACTTATCGGATCACCCTTATGTACCAAACCGAGTATGCCTTTACTTCGACTTTCACTACTTGGAAATGGTAAGGTGCAAATTTTCGCCCTTAAACACATTTCAAAACTCAACATTTGTTCACTGTTAACAAGGTTCAACCCGCGTACCATACGATGGGCAATAAGAAGCTTCAAATATTTTTCGTTGATATGATCGAATCTCTGATGCCATTGTTCCAGGCTATTATCACACCGAATCTTTATAAACATAAAAAGACCACCACACTTTACCGCTTTAATTATTATTTTACCATCATTTGATTTAATTACTGCAAAATTATTGTTAAAAACAACTGTATGCCCCTTTTTGGGGATTTTGCTCATCGAAAAGAAATTAGTCTCGAGCATAGGAATGAACAACACTTTATATAAGTACAACCGCATCGATTCTGTTACGATTGATATATCCCCGATTTCCTCCGAAAGTATTTTATGATTTGCCGCCAACTTAATTGTCTCTTTATGTGGAGTAATTAAAACAAACATTGACCTGCACAATACATGTGACATGGGGTGCCGCTATCAAAAGTACGCATTTATTTTTTCGTGAGAAGTGCATTTAATGCTATAAAAGGCGCTGTAGATTTTTGTTGTTGAGAACTTGACGATGACCTGCAAGATGCTGCGTAATGCTCTCTCTTTTGGCATTTGTAACACTTTCCTTTTTCGGTGGTTGATGTGATTGCGCCTGGTGCTTATGCTTGCTTTGCTGGTCCTGGGCCCAAGTTCTAAGAAAACGACTAGAGAGACTTATCAAAAGCGAAAAAGGTGTTTATTCTACTAACATCTGGTATTTATACAATTTATTATGTAAAACTTCTGGGTTAACAATGCATAGGTTTAAATGCATAAGTATATATACGAATGCAAATTTAATCGTTAAGTTTTGTACATTCAGTGCAATATCCAAAACGAAAACAAAAACCAAATAGAGATCGGTCATAGACTAAGGGATCTTAAAAAAAACCGTAGATGATCGCAGCCCAAATATATCCTCGATAAATTGGGAAGGAATAATAATTTCTCACTATCGATCAGCGGATTCATTCAAATTGAGATGGAAAAAGCGGTGCCGTGAAATAACGCCGAGCGAAATAACGCCGAATTTGAGAATTCGGCCTTATTTCGCATTCATAGTTGGAAATAAAGCCGAATTTTGTGATTCGGCCTTATTTCGCTTCCAAGTGTGAAATAAAGGCGAGTCGGCTTTATTTCGCTTTGATTTGAACGTTTGTTTTGTTATATTTTGACTGTTGATACAGGCGCCTGCCTGGCGAAAAGCACCTACCCCGAGCGGAGCAACGAAGTTGCGTGAGCGGGACCTGCCGCATATGAAAAGAGAGTTTAAATCCCTTAGTCCCGCGAAGCCATTACGCCATTAGGTAACAGATAAAAAACAGAAAAAAAAAAACCCTAAAATAGTTGAACAAATAGCGAAACAGTATGTACATCTATCTAAATCTATACTTATAATAAAACTCTAGGGTTTATTTTAATGAAATGTAACAGTTCCTGGGTGGCCCGCTTCGCGGGATTAAGGGATTTAAACTCTCTTTTCGTACGCGGCAGGTCCCGCTCACGCAACTTCGTTGCTCCGCTCGGGGTTGGTGCTTTTCGTCAGGCAGGCGCCTATATCAACAGTCAAAATAAAGGGTCCGCCATCTAACGTTTTTTTTTTCAAGTAGTGCTTATTTCGTGAATGGTAACACTTAGCTCATGTCTGATTTGACAGATAATTAGTTTTATCCTTCCGCTGATCGAATATGGTTGTGGTTCGAAATATGATTCGCTTCGCTAAGTGGGCCTGCGATCGACTTACAGAAGATGCCGATTTTGCCAAAAAAATCATCTTTTCAGATGAAGCTCATTTTGATCTTGGCGGATATGTAAACAAGCAAAATTGTCGCATTTGGGGCACAGAAAACCCGCACGCATACATTGAAAAGCCGGTGCACCCAAAACGAGCCACTGTTTGGTGCGGATTTTGGTCCAGAGGCATAATTGGGCCATTTTCCTTCGAAAATGAGCAAGGAGTGGCCGTTACAGTCAATGGCGATCGTTATCGGGCCATGTTGAACGAATTTTTGTTCACAAAAATTGAAGAGGAGGATATTGGCAACATTTGGTTTCAACAGGACGGCGCTACGTGCCACACAGCCGAAGCTACACTCGATGTTTTGCGCCCTGTTTTTGAAGATCGCATTATCAGCCGCAGAGCTGATGTCGTTTGGCCACCTCGGAGCTGCGATTTGACACCGTTGGACTATTATTTGTGGGGTGCCGTCAAAGACAAGTGTTACGCCGACAAGCCAGAGACAATTGACGCTTTAAAGGACAATATTCGTGAAGCCATTGGTGAAATACAGCTGCACACAATCGATAATGTGCTTAAAAATTGGACCGATCGTGTAGCCTACTGCATGGCCAGCCGAGGCAGCCATTTGAATGAAATTATTTTCCATTATTAACCGGAAGGATTGTACTTTCAAATAAAAAAAGAAATTTGAGAAAATATTCAGTAGTTTTTTTATAGCATTTTCAAAAAAAAAATTATTTTGCGGATCCTACATATATAACCGTATTAAAAATTCGTTTTTTTTTCTAACTACATACCTACTTCATTTATTTTTTAGATATGTTGTAAAATATACGGTAAAGTTTTACATTCGCTTTATCTCAGAAATTCGGCTTTATTTCACAAACAATGCTCGGCTTTATTTCTCTATATGAAAGCGAAATAAAGCCAAATTTGAAAGTCGGTCTTATTTCGCTTTCATAAAGTGATATAAGGCCGAATTTGAGAATTCGGTGTTATTTCGCTCGGCGTTATTTCACGGCACCGGAAAAAGCACATATAAAAAAACTGTATTATTTGCAGATAACAGGCAGTATGAATGAATTGAAGAATACCAGCCATTAATGGATCAAATATTAAGAGAAAACACAGGCAAACAATATTTAGGGTATATGGGCGACATTGTAGTTTATTTCAATTGAACATATTGAAAACTTAAAATGATTTTCGACAATTTCGCCTGACTAAAAGTCTTGTTAGAAAAATGGGAATTTTTGAGGAAGGAAGTCGAATTCTAAGGGCATATCATCAGTGAAAATGGATCGAATCAATCAAAAGGTGTGTTATATATATCAGACACATAATGAAATAAAAAGATTCCTAGCGATCGCTGGATATTGCAGGAAATTTGTAAAAAAAACTTCGCGGAGATAGTCAAAAGTTGAAGTACCGACGCGTGCACTAGTCTTTGTTTTTGCTTTTCGTTCCGCTTTGTTTTTTTCCGCGAACCCGCCACCCCCTTCTATGGATTAGAAAAAAAAAAAAAATAATAATAAGTGCAAACAAGTGCAGTAAAGTGAATCGGATCGAGTGCATCCGGCCCGCTCCCTCCCGTCCCTTCCTCCACAAGCCACGGCTGCTCATTTTCGGTCGCAACTCCCGTTTGATTTCATCAGACGGGTCAGTGCAATGATCGAGAGTGCGTAGCATCTGACGTAGCGGAATCGAAAGTGCAAATTGTTGGTGGACCAACTCTAATCGGTGTATGGGCATAACACCTACATTGGGAAGCTACATTTGCACTTCTCAATTCTGCTTTACCACCTTTCAGACGTCAGAGTTGGTTCCTTTGGTGTTTCTGTTTTGTGCTATGGAAAATTTTAGGGCTGATGTGAGTAATATTCGTGGCCTTAGAACGAATCTTTTCGCTGTATACGTTCACCTGTCCCTATATAAACCAGATATTTTGGCACTGAGTGAAACACAGGTAGGGGAAAATACCGATTTATCGGATTTGAACCTGCCTGGATATAACTTGGTGCCCCTTTTCTTTTTCCACCGCGGTCTCGCCCTTTATATTCGTAGTGATGTAGCTTACCAACTTCAGCCACAATACGGCCACTGTTCCAATCCGGAATTTAACTTTCCGTGGCTAAAAATCCATGTCCATAAGCATTTAATCCACTACTGTTTTATTTATAGAAGTCCAAACCTGCATAGCAAGATCGATTGGGGTAAAAATAATGGAGTGGAATTCAATGCTTCTAAAACCCAATGCTGTCTACTGTCGTTAAAGCGAACCCGTAATAATCTGCCATTATCCATGAATGGCGCGTGTGTCAACGAAACCGAGAAACTTTCCATCTTAGGTATGTGTATTATTACCAAACTTAATTGGAATGATCACATATTTGAAGTTGCCAAAAACACGGCAAAATGTCTAGGTTTCCTAAAACGATGCAAGACATTTTCACCTCCTCCGATTTGGCTTCGATTTGTAAGGCCTACATCCGACCCAAACTTGAGTGTAACGCTCATATCTGGTCTGGTGACCCTAAGACCTCACGCACCTACTAGATTGAATACAACAGCGAGCGATGAAACGTATAGGAGACAGTAATATCGCAAAGTCAATTGACTCGCTCGAACTCCGACGTAATGTGTCTTCCTTGTCACTGTTTAATCGCTATTTTAACAACCGTTGCTCATGAATGAATTTACCGGCAAATCTCGTCTTGCCAGGAATACTCATCAGTTCAGCCTTAAGCCTGCTTTAGGACGTACAGTTAAGTTCAGAGATTCGTTTTTTAGCCGCACAACACGATTATGGAATGCTCTTTCCACCCCAATATTTCCAACTCACTACAATCCACAGACATTTAGGACCAATGTGCACAGGAACCTCCTCTCCCTTTCTCCCTCTATACCTTCGGCCCGTGCTGTGTCTTGATTCCGGACATTTAAGGGTAGTCATAACCCCTTTTGCGCGCGCAAATTATATAAAAAAAAAAAAAAAATGTTACTTTTAATATTGAAAGTGTAATAACACAGTCCACTTTCAATGTTGCAAACGTTGTTGTAGTTCGGATATTAGGTTCCTTAACCACGTTATACTTTCTGTTTTTTTGTTACGACATTGAGTTTTTCAATCGTGGCAAATCTCCGCCCTTTCATGGGTCTTTTCAGTTTCGGAAAGAGAAGAAAGTCGCAGGAGGCCAAGTCCAGTATTGATTACGGAATTGTATTTAGCCAAAAAATTATACAAAGCAACGATGAGTGAGGTGTCTTATCGCAATGCCAAGATTTTTTTTTTAAACAAATCCGGACGTTTTCTTCATCTTGCTTCACTAAAATGGCGCATAACTTTAAGGTATTATACGACCTACCGGCAAAAACTCGTAATGACCACATTGTTGTAATCAAAGAAAACAGTGAGCAAACTTTCACCGAACTTGGCGTGTTTTTTTCGGTCTTGGCTCTTCTAGTCGCTTCCATATGATAATGATTGCTTTAACGCAATAACCATACACCTACATATGTTTCGTCACCAGTGATGGCCATTTTCAGCAAATCTGGATAGTCATTCACGTCATTCAACAGCTCATGAAGGCATTGGCAATGCGAAGATTCTTTCGGTCAAAATTTAGCAAAATATCGGAGCAAGCTTCGCTGGCACACGGTTCATACCTAAAATGTCTGAAAAAACTTCAAGGCATGAGTCAACCAATATGCCGGTATCCATAGCAAATTCTCTGATTGGTTTCAAGTGGTATTGCTGTCCCTTTTTAACGTGTGTGTTCTACTGTAATCATCATTTTACCATAGAGCGTCGAGATGATCACCCAATCGAGCGAGCAGTTCAACTGTTACTGATCGAATAGTTTCTGTAGGACGACAAATGGTTCGGTCGTACGAGTATCTGCTGTTGATATTAAAAGTGCGGCTAAAGACTCAAACTTCCCGATTCCTTGTCTAGGAATCTAGAAAATATAAGAAAATATATTTACGTATTTAAGAAAAAAACTTAGCACATGATCTACATTTTCATTCCATTTCCAATACAGGTCTCTAGCGAACCTCCCCTCCGCACTTACGAGTATAGTACTTTATGCTTAAAATTATTTTTAATGAAGATCGCAACTCCTCCGCATTGTTTGGCGTTGGGTCGGTCTCTTCGGATAATTTTGTAGGAACTGTACCGGAGTTTGTACTTCTGGTTTAGCTTTGTTTCGCCAACCAGAGAACTTTCGCTAGAGAAATTATTAAATACCTACAAAGGTAGCTGGCGAAATTTATGAACTTAGAAATGCAGTTATGTTTATCAAATAGGTACGGACATAAACTTGGTAAAGGATTATGTTTATAGTATAGAACAAGTATAATTGAGCAGTAAACTAGGTATACTGACACAAAATATATTAACACCATCCGAAATAGGTTTACTGCCACATCCAGTTTTAATGACCTCATAATAGTGTTGCAATTGTATCCCAATATTTAGAAATCAACTACTCTAAAGTATTAATCCCGAATATTCAAAAGATATCGATAAGATTGAAAACCAATATTATCCCAATAGATAATAACAATACAGTCAGATATTAAAGACAATCAAAAGAAAATTGAAGTAGAAAAAGATGATAATTGTATAAAAAAAAAATTAAAATGCGATGTGATAGTCACCAACGAAGAAGAAATAAAAAAAAATCACAACTGATAAGATTATTACCAAAGCAACAGCAGGTTCATATACATAGTGTACGAAATCAAACTCCGGCAGTTTAGATAGATTGCAATCAAACAGGTTTGGAATTTATATCTGTTATGGAATTTTGCCATCCACCAACAACAATTCGCTGTTAAATGATCACAAAATCAGTAGCGGCGTTAGGGTAGGGTCATAAAAGGGCGCCGCAGGCACCCTTATATTTATGTATATCATTTCGCTCATTGAGTGAGGCCTACTTACTCGTACATTTCCAACATTTTGTGAAAAATTCGTTATGTTGCCCACACTTGAATGGAACGCAGTGTCCATTGTCCAATCGGTGCACTGCATGCAATTCATTTTAACGGGAATCCCCGATCGTAGATAAACATATTATCTATCTGTTTTTACCATCAACTCGGGAATCGGGGATTCCCGTTAAAAAGAAATAGCGTTATTTCAGACGAAGCGGAACACACTCAATTCCAACTATTTGGAACAAGCAGACGCAGTAATCAAACGGTTCACGCTACGTTGCTATGCTTATGTTCGTCACTCTTTGTTCCGACTACCGAGTGACATTAGTTTTATTCAAAATGTTAAAATATACCATACATAGTGTTTATTTGCGGATTATTTAATTAAAAAATATTTATTTTAACAATCTATACTTATAGGTATTATAAAAAAGACGTAATATTTGTTTGTTTGTTTATACGTTTGGGTCAGGGTAATCGCTTGAACTAATTATACGATTTTGATGAAATTTTGATACGGAGATAATATGGATCCCGAGCAAATATACATAGATGACCTACTTTTTTGTGAGAAAAAGTCCCATTCTCACGAGAACGACCGTGATTTTTTCGGACTAATCTAAGCACTATCACGAAATACAAGCTTTTATAAAAATGAAACACTGCCATATGAATGATACCTTGCTTTTCGAACTTATATTTATGGCCGTGTATAACGCTATCTCGAATATAACGCGTTGGTCGTCCACGCTCAATAGCGTTTTAACGAAATTTATTGTAATTTATTTATTTTTAGAAATGTTTGGACTTACAGAGATTTATGTTGTTACAGATTTTATTGATTTCATCTTATACGAATAGTACAAACAAGATGTCTGAACACGTTGATCATGTAAAAAATCCATGAGAATAGCACGTTTGATTGATGGATATTATACTTTATTTAGCTAAAAACAATATGTCGTTTAGAGGTACTTCCGACAAACTATAATATATACGCCAAATAACGGAGAGTTCTTGGGCTTAGCACAATTACTTGCAAAATTCTATCCAGTTATGCAGGAGCATTTGCGATTAGCTATGAAGGGTGATGTTTCAGACCACTATCGCGGTGGTCATTCAGAATGAATTAATAGAGATGATGGGAGAAAAAATAAAGTCGGATATTCCCTCCATCTCCGACTGTGTACGTTAAAGATCTAGTCATTGATGTCAGATTTGACCGTGGAAGCAGGTAGACCTAAGGCGGGTTCAGGTCCTGAGAAACTCTCCTCTGAGCCTCTTCTAGCGAGTTCATCGTAGATCTGGTTTCCTGGGATTCCAGAGTGACCTGGAACCCATACAAGCCTAAGTGAATTTAGTCTTCCGACTTTGTTCAAAAAGGTCTTGAGTTCATGCACTAGTTTGGAGTTGGACACAGCTTTGAGTGCAGCTTTGCTGTCACTGCAGACACATATGCACTTTCCCCTCCATCTGTGTTTCACAACATAGTGCATGGCCATTAGGATTGCGTAAATCTCCGCCTGGTAGACAGACGCATATTTTCCTAACGAGTAGTGTAATCGAATGTTTTCGCGCTCAAAGAAAACTCCAGCGCCGGATTCCTGCCCAGTCCTGGAGCCATCTGTGAAGATGCGAAGACATTCTATTCCAGGTTCAGTGTCTGGCCAAAGCCAGTCCTGACGCCACGGAAATGTGACTGTGTAGTTACAGCGCAGTAGGATGGCAGGTGTCATTGCGTCAGAAGGCATATCCATGAGACAGGGGTCGTAGGATATTTCTCCCGCAAGTACACTTTCACTCCAATGCGAGTTGTACCAAAGACCATTCCTCTTTAGGCGAGAAATTGTTTTCAGTGCACACCCTCTGATATATGTATATGTCAAGGGGTGGAAGATTCATCATAGCATTTAGAGCAGCTCCCGGTGTGCTGGGGAAAGCCCCCGTGCAGCTGAGACAGACTGCTCTTTGGAGTTTGGTGAGTGAAGCCACAGCGTGTTTGCGTGTTAGCCTGCTCCACCAAACAACCGATGCATATGAGATTATCGGTCTTACCATTGCCGTGTAGATCCAAAGGACCTTTTTCGGCGATAAGCCCCATGTTTTGCCAAAGGCACCTTTCCATTGCCAGAAAGCTGACAGCGCTTTGGTGGTTTTGGACTCAATATGTTTTGACCAAAGAAGTTTGTTATCTAGAATGACTCTCAGATACTTAGCTTCCTTGGATATCGGGATGGGAATGCCTTTTAGCACCAGCTGAGTAATGCCAGTTGTTTTCCTCCTTCTCGTGAAGAGAACGACATCGGTCTTAAGAGGATTAACCGACAGCCCATTTCTCGTGCACCAGTCTTCGATCACGTCTAGCGCCGCCTGCGCTTTGAGACAGACATTCGCTAAACATGAGCCGACAGAGAGAACAGCAACATAATCCGCATAGGCCTGGGCATAGATTCCAGAGGCATTGAGAGCATCTAGCAGAGAGTCGACCACCATGCACCATAACAGCGGAGACAAGACGCCACCTTGCGGGCAGCCCCTTTTTACTCCAGACTTGACACATTGTTCGAGGCCTGTATCAGCGATCAATGTCCTGTGCACAAGCATTGCTTTGATCCACAAAACCAGTGCTTCATGCCATGCCGTCTGGCAGCGTTACACATGCTGTCGAAAGTAGCGTTATCAAAAGCTCCCTCAATGTCGACGAAAATGCCATTACACAAATATTCAATTCATTTTGAGTAATTTTATTGATTTTGTTCATTTCGAAAAAATTGTGACATTGCAGCGTTTTGTTTCAATTCGATATTTGTGCTGTGGGATACACAATATTTTTAGTTTTTCCATTTGGTGCGTAAAGGAATAAATCAGAAGGTTTTCCGACGCGTGAGCAGGCCACATAGAGCTGCCCATTTGAGAAGATGGATTCTCCAAATTTAATCCACACACTTGCAACGATTGTCCTTGTGCTTTGTTGATAGTCATTGCGAAAGCGAGTCGCACTGGGAACTGCAAACGTTTGAATTCGAATGGCATACCTGTCGGGATCATTGTTGCCTCGATAACGTTGTTCATCATTTTCTTGACTGAGAGTCTGGTTCCGTTGCAAAGTCGTGGTGGATTTATGTTTCGAAGAAGAATGATGGGTACGCCAATTTTCAATGTAAGAACGTGCGGTGGCATGTATGGCAAATCAACCGAATTCAAGAATTCAGTTGGATAGTTGACAACTTCGTCTTGATTCACCACAGTATCGATGGACTTATATGTTGTCGTTTCGCCGGGTATTCCATTCTGAATGGTGAAGTTGATGGTATTAACATCGATGTTTTTGGCCGCTAATATAGCACGCGTACTGAGCCACTGATGATTTTTGTAGTTCTGTGCAATGTTTGGGAAAATTTTTGCACCAATTCGTCTATGCTTTCTGTGATCTTACAGAAGTTTGCTGGCAAGGTGATACATTGCGTAGATTCATCAATTTGAATTCGTCCATTTCCAATATCCTTTAATTGGTTTCCAAAATTTCCAGACGATGCATCCCGTTGTAGTTGTACACGCATGTTGGTTTTACAAGTCAATTTCATTAAGTTGCATTAAGTTCATCAGCGGGTGTTGAACGTGGTATAACCGGCAGTGTTTGTCGAAAATCACCAGACAATAAAATGAGTGCGCCACCGAAGATCCGTGCGTTTCCTCTCAAATCTCGCAGTGTACGATCAAGCGCTTCCAATGCTTTCTTGTGAGACATTGTACATTCGTCCCATATGATAATTTGACACGTTTGGGGTACTTTGCCCATTCCAGAGTTTTTGCTGATGTTGCATGTTGGTGCCTCAATGTTTTGCAAATTCAATGGCATTTTCAATGCTGAATGCGCTGTTCGGCCACCATCCAAAAGAGTTGCCGTAATTCCAGATGATGCCAGTGCAATATTATTTTGTGATCGTATGGTTGCCAAAATGAGTGAAAGAAGAAAAGTCTTGCCTGTTAAACCGGGCGCATCTATGAAAAACAGTTCGCAGTTGTTCTGTGACTGCACCCATAATTCTGTCATACGCAATGCGTTGTTCTGGAACCAACTGCCGAAGATTTGTCTGAACAAATGTCCCCAGTTCGTCAGAATGAAAGTGTGTTTCTCGTTGCAAATCACGATCGAAAAGGTCGTTCGCTGGTCGGTTCGGAGCAGGCATTTCCGTTTGCACCAGTGCCTAGTGATTGCCAAACATATGTCTTCAATCAAAATCAATGCCTCATTATACACGTTTGGTGTGAATTGAATGTCCGGATTTTGATTCGCAGCGCGCAAACGACGTATTGTAGAATATCTTCACTCATATATTCCTTGTATTTTTCCCAAAGATCTTTTAGATTAGATGGGAAGCAGGTTGTCAATATTATGGCAAATAACGTGCGTATTTGCTGTGGTCCCAATGCAATGTCCCAATGTGCATCATTCTCAAGAAGATTTAGTTCCTGGCAAGTTTGGCGATAAGTGGCGCACAGCTGACTGTTGACTGTTCTTAAATCTTGGAAGGATGTCGGTCCACGTACATTGATTAACAGCAATCGCAGATAGAAGCATTCTGTATTGTTCGGGTGAACAGTGTACAGGCGACCCAATGCGTCACTGGAATACAAATTGGGATGTCCTTCAACTGCTTTACCTTGTTTGCGACGTTGAAACTTTTTAGCCGATGCATTCCATGTGTAGAATTTCGGTACCGCAGAATAAAGTAGAGTGTTTGCAAAAAGATCATCTTGGCACAATGAGTAAAATGCAGTTAAAGTTGTTGCCGGTGGAACCAATACTCTTGCACGTACATTATCTGCTGTGAAGTACACGTGCTGTCCATTCTCGAGATGCGCCGCCATCGACACTGTTGGATGTCGTTCATGGATTGGAAATGATAAGATGCGCCATACTGCTTCATTGCTGCTAATGTAGCGTCCAAGTTCCCACATTCTCTACTCCGAAGACTGCCATGTCGCTTCCTTTGTTGACATATTTGCAAATGTATTTGATCGACTTCACTGAATTGCAATACTCAACATTAATGTGTGCTTTGAAGGTCAACGATTTATCGACTTCGATATCAACGTTTCGTACTTTTAGAACGATGGATTTGCCGCCATCCTCAACTGATCGTCGACAATACAGTGGGTACCCGTCATCGCTAGTGATGGTATCAGAAACCAAGTTTCTTGGGTATCGTTTCGTGCATTTCCCATCAGACATGCATGGGGAATTGTTGTTGAATGCGCCACATGGACCATGAATCATATTTTTGGTATCTGGTATTTCTGCTAAGATGATGGTCAATTTGATCTGGCGTAATTTTGTTGATTAACCAAACCAAAATATGTGCATGTGGCAATCCTATTTTCTGCCATTCAATGGAATACATCCAGCAGCGTGTCTCTCCAAAAACATGATGCTTGATAATAAAATGCATCAAAGATTTCAATTTTTGTTTAAATACGCGTGCGGTAATGTAATGGCGGTCCGAAGATGATTGTCCAGCTAACAGAAGTTCTTTAATTTCTTCCCATGTTGGATTGCATGTAAATATGATGAACAAATCTGGACTACCATATGCGCGAATGTATGTCATCGCATCTTGTGCGATCTTGTGTGAATGTAGACGGTAGACCATTCTTTCCAATTCTTTGGGATTCACGTTACCATGATTAACGATTGCGTCTCGTAAATGGATGTACTCTTCAGAACGCAACTCGGTTTGATTCAATCGAATATATAGGAGTCGTTCGGTTTCAATCTTCGCGAACATGTCGACGATGTATTGATGGAACAATTGTCGACATTTCAGAATGTGGTTCTCAGCGTCTTGACGAATCATCAATCTATACGAATAATAATTGATGGCACTGACTTTGTTATTCGTTTCCTCGTCTGTTTGTGGATTTCTCATTTTGATGTTGAAATGATATCCATCTTCTCCTCGCCAAAACAGAATCGGATACTGCAATCCGTCGTATGAGCGATGAGTTTCGGAGACTCGTTGAACGTCACCACTTCTGCGATGAAGAATTATGTCGCGCGATTCGAATTCTTCGCCAACTACCACGATCGCCACTTCATCGATTGTTGGTGCATTGAACTGTCTTTCGTGTTGGCCAACGGGTCTTTTGTCTGCTCGAATTACAACTGCGTAGTCATCGGCTGGCATTCGTTGAATGGCGGTTTTAAACAACTGAACTAATTCATTGTGTTGATCGGAAAGGGCTTGTAACGCAGCCACGATTTCTCGTCTAGTACCCGCATTGTAATGACATCGTTGTTCAATTTGTTCATCACTGTTTGCCATGAAATAAATTTGAAGAAACTTGTGATCTGCGTCCGGCAATGGTAGAAGCGATCCGGCACGATTATAAATTTGCCCTTGGACTCTGAATGTTGGCATGTAATTTTCGCGTGCGATGTTCGTTGCACCGAACGATGTCATTTGGAAACATGAATTGTATTTGCGGATGTTTTCCAAGAAATGCTTCGACTCACGTGTAACACTTGATAGCAACGTTGATAGTGGTTCGGATGGTAGATGTAATTGTGGCAGTTTAACTTTTCCACTGGCGCAGCACATTCCTGGCGTTTCGTTCTTAAATTTGAGGGCGCTACAATACATGCAAATTTTATCCATTTTTCCAATGACGACACTTGGATGAAGACTGTAATCATTATTACGGTCATAATGGAATGCACCAAGATTTACATCAGCGTGCAGTGTTCGTCTTGATCGAGCGGTGCTTATTCGAACATTTTGCAGCCTTTTTTCCCGTTGTTTAGTTGTCTCAGACGAACGGGCCTGAGTAGTACGTATTCGATCAGTTCCTAACCTCACTTCTCGTTGTTCAGATGATTCAGACGAACGGGTCTCAGCGGCATGTACTCGAAGATTTTCCAGCCTTAATGCTCGTTGCTCGTCTGATTCTGAGGCTCGTAATGCTCTTTTCTTCCGTGCTTGAGGTGTAGATCGGCCAATTGCTTGTCGTTTTGGAGGCATAATTGTACGGGAACGACGTGAAAAATGCGTTTGAATTTATTAGATGTCAATCAGCAATCTGAATCTCACAATGTATCCAATCCAATTGAACCGGCTGTTCACACACGGATGGAAATGTTAATATTGACGGTGATCACCAATTCGCTGAGGAAAATTTGAAGTGAAAAAAATCAGCATTCGAGAATTGTTGAAATCGATTTTAATTTCACTCACGATGATATCCGAAAAAAAAACTGCACAGCAAATGCGTTCGGAACGTCAATCAGCAGTCAGATCCTTCACATACACATTCGATGATCTTCGTGAGTTCACTGTAGAGAATGAATAAAATCAGCTCACGGAAACTACGAAAATTTAATTGGATTGAATTATTTATTTAAATTACTTTAACTCACAATGAAATGCACAAAACTATTCGAAAAACGACAATATTGTCTGTTCAATGTGAGCCGGACATGAATTTCACAATTTACATAAATTCTTATGTCACCCACAACTCGAAACGTCATCATTCGTTCGCTGTTTTCGTTTCAATTCAAATCAGCATGAACTGTCACGGCAATATATGAAATTCATTGGAATGACAGTGGCGCCATCTGTTGAAAATTGGTCGTACCAACTCAGAAACCTTCGTGGGCTCATGCACAACAACTTTGCTGAAGATCATCATATGATCAAATGCATAGTTTACGATTCTATAAAGGACATACAGACAAACATTCATTTTTATTTATATAGATATAGAAGATAGAAGAAGAAGAAGAAGATAGCTGTCAATAAGTCGACTGGTTAAAGACTGACTGAGATTATGATTGATATATTAAATAAATACGGACTGGAATTGAACGATTGTAGGGGTCAGGACTATGACAACAGGGCAAACACGAAAGGAAAAAAAATATTGAGGTTTAAAGGAGAATTCTTGTCTATGTATCGGTACAATCTCGTAGTATGCGATGCCGCTAATTCTGCTGCAAAATCTTTCGCTCTGTTTAGGGTACTTCAGAGGTTGTTCACATTGTTTTCAGCTTCTGTTCATCGATGGAAAAATTTAACCGATCTCTTGAGATTATATACTATAAAAAAGCTCAGTGACACACATTGGTAAGCAAGAATAAGCCGCGTTGAAGCAGTCCGTTATCAACTTAGATCCATTCATGAAGCTTTAATTACATTGGCTATTGAAACACAGAAAACTTATGTTCAAGTCTAACGTGAGGCTACCACTCTAGCCGAGCAGTTAAAAGATTTCTGCTTTATAGTTTCATTGGTTGCTTGGTATAACATACTTTTCAAATTAATGTAGTTAGTAAATCTCTACAATGAACAGATATGGAAATGCGCAGAAATGTTGAAAAAACGCTGCACATTCTTGGAAGATTATAGGAATACAGGCTTTAAAAGCGCCATTTTAACTGCGAAGGAATTGGCTGAAGAACTTGAAATTGAACCTGTGCTTAGAGCTACAACAAGAATTCGACGTGTTAAGCGTCAGACTGGTGAAAATGCCCGCGATCAGCCTACTTGTCTAGAAAAAAAAAATTGAGGAGGATTTTTCAATTGTCTTTTGGACACCACATTAATTTCAGTCAATAAAAGATGCGAACAATTTAATGAGTACGAGTATTCGGAATCTTGGTCTTTATTACACAATATAAAACTCTGTGATGATCTCCAATGGAAATTAACTGTAGACTCTAAATCAGATATAGATGGTTGTATGCTATGTGATGAACTCATAAGTCTAAAATCATTTTTGCCTGTTCAGAATGTGGTCACTCCCGGTTTTGTTTTAAATTTTATCAAAGATCGCAACTTACGAGAACTATACTATATATTTATGGATCGCATTGCGAATATTATTGACTACACCTGTTGCTAGTGGGGAGAGGAGTTTTTCTAAGCTTAAGCTGGTAAAAACCTATCTGCGATCGACAATATCTCAATTTAGATTAACAAACTTGGCAACTTTGTCGATCGAAAATGAAATTGCTTAAGGAATCGACTTTGAAAACTTAATAAAAAAGTTCGCCAATAGAAAGGCTAGAAAGGTCAAATTTTGTTAGTTTTCTTTTAATAAATGGTTATTTCATTATATCCTTTGCCTTTTTTCGTAATTTCGTTTGAATTGCAGTTAGGGCGTGCCGTAGAAATCTCGCCCAGGGCGCTAGAAGTGCTAAAACCGTCAATGATCAAAATTAAGCAGAACTTTATCAGATCGAAAGAATATTATTGTTAGCACTGGAACTGAGATAATCCCCAATTCAACTTATCCATAAAGCAGATTGCAAATTCTTACAATCATTAAAAAATAGTGTAAGGAAAATAGAAAAGGGAGCTAAAACCAATTATTTAATTTCGAATCAACTAATAAGCTAAAATGTCATTCTTATGTATCATAATTATATGAAAATATACATATAGAAATAATATTATCCCATTGAAAACCCACTTTTAAAATAGAGATAGTAAAAAAACTTTGGGATGATTGTTATATTTAATTAAAAGTACAAGTTACAAAAAAAATGTCAAGGTTAGTTTTTATAGGGGTGTACGAGTACTCAAATGAGTACACTGGTCAAATATGTGCACATTTTATATGTACATACTTATGAAGCTTTTTAAAACATACTTTTTCGATGCAAAGTGAAATTTAAGTAAATGTCCCCTTCACTGCGCACCGCAGAAATCGGTAAATTTGGCTTATTTCGTGCTTTTTTTTTTTATGGATCTGAGCATAAATACGTCCTTACTATTATCCTGACAAATGAAGAAATTGCAATTGTTTGAAAATTGACCACCACTATTTTTTATCATTTATTTTTATGCGGTAATTGTTTAAAAAGTGTTCATGAAGTTCGACTCCACCCATGCCCTTATTGTATGAGACTAAACGTTTTGGCTGAGGGATAACTATTGTTTCTTTTGCTGTTGTTGACCATCTCTTAACTTTTCCTTACAGTTCCAATCTATCGTAATTTGTTGCGACAGTTACAACAGAATTGTCTTTCCAACGGGCGAATAAGATGATCTTTTTCTTATCAAATTTGTGACATATGTATATACCCACGATTTGCCTTCATAACAGTCTTCAAGGAACGGTACCTATTGCACGAAATCCTTTCCTCCTCAAATTAGATAAAAGGTCATGGCTGGTGAAATAATTGTCAAAAAATACGTTGTGATCTTTTGGCTTATAACTTCCAGTAAATCGAGTACTACATGAGATCCAAATGGCAAACATTTGTTCGTTGGACTCACAACCTTAGCACCACAGTAGAAATTATGATAAATTGTAGCAATAACCATCGTTACTGCGGAGCATTAACGTATAAATTGTCCTGAGGAATGACGGTTTTCATGAAAGAAGCCCCATTTTTGATAGCTACAGCAAATCATTTTCAACGGCTGACTTAGCCATTTTATCGGTTTTGTCAATAGTGGAATTGTTAGCCAAATGAACAAAGCATTTAAATTTTTCGAATCGATTGACATGGCGTTTACTGCTAATGGAATTCTTGTATCTTCATTGAGACACCAGTACAAACATTCATGTAAGTAAGGAATGGTATCCGGAAAATATCAAAACTCCAATAAACCTTCTAAAATCATATTTTGTGGGCGGGAGCATATTTCTTGGTCTACTCTATAATCGAATTCATGACATCAAAAAATAACTTCGTCTTTGAAAACAACGGTTCACTTATTTTGTTTAAATTTTCCACGTAATTAAATGTTTCTGTCATTTCGGTTTGACCTTCTTTTCTTAGATGAGGAATTGAAATGTCGTCATCACTTTAACACCCATCACTTATCTCAACTTCTACTGCCCCTGGGATATCAACAGGAATGTTTGAATTGAGCAAATCATTGCCGCATATATCTTTCGTCTGTTTGAATATCAACATCCGGTGGAATTATTACTATTTCCCGTTCATTTCCATCATCTGGAATATAATTAACAGCTTTATACAGACTAGGATAACGCTTTCCATAAAAGTTCTTGCAATTTGTGGTTTGAAAAACTATTTTTCTACAAATCCAATCATAAAGCTAAATTAACACAGTTTTGACTAGTGTAGACGGCCGAGTACACCACTTTTATTTCCAACTTACCACGGCCACGAAAATATTTTTGTGTGAAACCTATTTGGAATCTTGTTTTTAGATAAAAAATATAAAACCCAGAATTGTTTATTTCGTTATTTTTAGCCAAAACAAGTACTTGAAAACAGATTGCAACTTCGACAAAATAAATCCAAATATCAAAACATATGTATATGTAATCATGAATAAAGAAAACAAGATTGCGCCGTCGCGTGTTCGTTTTTGTTTCGTTCTGCGCATGTACGTCACGCGTGACTAGGTAATTTGACAGCTGGTCGAAGCTGCTGTTTGTTTACATACAAATTGGGAAATGAAAAGTTGAAAATCATATTGTTAAATAAATCGCGTTTTTAATCGCAAATTGTTTGCCTAGCTTCGAGCGATAAGCGAATACCAGCAAACTAAATATACTGTGACAAATGCAAAACCAATCTTATAACTATTAAATTGGAATTCAATGTGCAGTGCATCGAATATTATCTATATACGAATGCAAAAAATGTGGAATAAAAGATTAATTTTCCTTTTAATGCAATGTTTTATTGAATTTTCTTTTCCTTTTATATCGATTCTTTATAATTTCTTTGTTTAATTATCTTGTTTTGAAATATATCCTTGCCCTAAAAAACAGCCTTTTAAATCCCTCCTCGCATCCTACTTGTTTTGTAAGTTCCAGATGCGTTTTAATAAAATTATTGAAGATTAGCAGGACATCTCCATTAATTTCATTGAAGACGTTCTCCAGATCCCTCACGTGATGCATAAGTTCCGCTGTTGGCTTGGATAAAACACCCTCATTTAGGTGGCTTACCCAAGTGAAAGACTCATCATCGGTTTTCTCCACCCGGATCTCCGGAATTTCGTCCCCCAGCTTGTGGCAAATGTAACCTGCGAGGTTTTCCAATCCGTCGTGTGCTATAGAATCCACTTCACATTCTTCTTTACTTTGCACCGGTATGCTTCCTGGATTTATCAGTATACTTTTCAGAATTGTACCTAATACGAGAAGAAAAGTGAAGAATAAATTGAATTTTTGGCAAAAGCGCGGTAGTATTACCTGTGAGAGTGGAATCCAATTCGAGATCAGGTGTGTCATCCTCAGCAACATTTGCGTGGTCGGAAAGAAGTCCTTCATTATATCCAAGAAGATATGAGATTAACCTGTATTTAAATTCTTGGGTCAGGGCGGTCGTGAAGGCCCCCTTTACTGCGAATTACACCAAAGAAATTCTCCAACACGTCCTGGTTAAGGCGATATGTCAAGACATAGTTAAAATCAAAACGACGTCTTATTTCAACTAGGAGCATTTTTAATGCATTATTTGTTTGAATTATGACTGAAAACGAAGGTTATGAATATCATTTTAAGTTATACATGATAATGTCTCGTACCTTTTTGGAAAGGCAATAAGCTTTCCTTTCCAATTATCCTCATTTGCATGAGCTTACTCATTTCATCTAGAATTGGATCTTGAATATCCAAAGCCAAACCGTCCCCTTGAGTTCGTTTTCTAGAACCTTGAAATGGGGCTTTGATGTTCATAACATCGAACCAGTCATTAGTCTGAAAAATAGCAAGAAGGTGTCTCAACTTTTATAAGCAAATATTGTTGGTAAATATTACAGTTTGGAATAATTTGGAGCATTCTTCGCAATTGTGATTGCTCAAATGGCCCTAACTTGCAGCCCTTGTTATTGCCTGAGCAATCGTATGGGCAAAAAATTTTGCTGCCATTTTAACTTTCAGCCTCTCTGCTCCAACAACGTTAAGGTAACCTGTTGTTATTTTGTGTGTAATAGAGAGATACCCGGAAGTTTAGGGAAGCAGTGTAAAATTATCTCTTTTCTTACTTTCTTACCATTTACAATATTCTAAAACCATGATCAATAAAATGATTTCTCATGAGTTTTATTAAATCGGAAAACACGAAAACTTTATTTTCGTTGTGAATAAACCTAGAAAGTAGAAATAATCAGTAAATAATAATTTCTTTCGCTGTTTGTTATTGTTTACCAGGGTTTCTCCATGGTTACTTCAAGATTTCTGTACAGTGCCCTGTTTCCTTCCCCTAAATCACTGACAATAGCCAGATTCTTTGACTTTGCCAAAAATATGGTGTATAATTCCCGCTGATATCAGACAATCAAAAACATAGAAAACAGGTTCTTTCCAGGTTTATTATTAAAATTAGGCTTGATATCTTATATAAGTATTCATATTTACATACCTCTTAACATTGCCACTTGTACATAATTAGCAGAAGATAATGTGGTATCTGAAGACCTGTCATAGCAGAAAGCTTTACGAATTTTCATCTCATCGAAGCTAAGGACACAAATTTTCTGGGTCTCGCTGACAGGATTTTCATTACAGGTGCAATTATCCCGGGTGAAATGTCCTGTTTATGTGCCCAACTTTGCAGAGTTAATAAGGTATAAGATAAACTTACATTTCCTGTTGTAAGATTCCTCTATATTATTATTTTCCTCTGTAATTTTATTTTCTAGCACAATGTCGATTCTACCCTCAATTGTAGTAGTCTCAGGATCATCAATAGCAACTAATTTGTCTTTTAATAGGCTTGCTATTATCTGCTTTTTTTCTTTTAATTCCATCCTGATATCACGAGATGAGGTGGTAGCTGTTGATTGCGGTTGAATTGTTGGAACAGTTCCCATCTTCAACTTGTATCCATTGTTTTTGCAAAGTCCTGCAATTATAATTGGGATTAACAGTTGTGTAAAAGAAGTAACAAAATATTAACTTACCCAAACTTAAACAAAGCTCGTCCGTATTCGTTTGTATAGAAGTGAATCGCGCTGGTCACGGACTACGTCCCTAAACATTGACAGATGGGTAGCAAACATGGCGGACATGCGCAATGCGTAATCTGTAATATTTCATTCATGTATGTAATTATGTTTGCTTTCGAATTGAAAGAAATAAAATTGAAAGCCTACTTTTTGAAAAACACAAATTTCAAAAATACTGTACTCGGCAGAGTACACTTTCAGCCACCAAATTTGTTTTGTTTATGTTTTGAACCTGGTTGGGGCTAAAGTACATTTCAAAGCAAAAGAGAGCTGCATTATTGAATATGCTTATTTTTACTTCCCCAATTGTTGGATAATACTCCAAAACTAAGGCAGATCATAAAATACTGCAAAATCAATAAGAACAATTTGATTATCTGTTTCGAAGAAAATGCTCAAATCATAATTTGAACAGCAATAACTGGACCTCATGATACAATGCATATAACAATGCGCTAATATATTAAAGCGAATATCGGACTTCGATGACACAGAGTTGAAATTCCGCAACAGTCAAGTCGTAAAATTTCAAAATCATCCAGATCCTCAACAACATATATTTACATCCAGTTGTTTTAATCTATAAACTAAGTCAAGCAGTATGTCGTATCAAAGCGACTTCCCTGTTTAATTGTACTCAGCTGTAAGTCAGGTATCTTTTTTTGGCAAAGCAAGAACGCTTTCATAAAGACAAAGGATTTGTACCCAGAAATGTCAGCTTAATCAACACAGTAATGGTTAAAGAGTTATAATCTCATAAGAATTACATGCCAGCCCGTTATAGCTTCTATCGCCAAATTCCAAATCACGATTTATCTCGTCTGTACGACAGCCTTTACCAGCATGCCGAGGTCTCCTTTTAATGCTTTGCTAACAACCCTACTATTGATATTTTTATTACAACACTGTGTGCATTGAAAGTCATATTTGAATAGGGGTGAATTTTGGTACATTTGCATTGGGACGCTAATAAACTTACACGATGTTTATTCTATGATCCCTATCCTCCTGAACATCCTGAACATAAAATCTGATGCAACGATATCATCCATCCACTTGAAATGAATTACACAGTAAGCTTTCTGTTGTGTCAGGACTGGCTCTGGCCAATGCGGGAAGAGATACTTCTTCTTGTACTACTCAAATTCGAACAGGAGGCAAATCCTGGGGATTTTGTGGGGTTTAGAACGTTAGACTGCACTTAAGAGGGTAGTCTCATATGACCACTTCGAAAAATCGATTTTTTTTTCATATTTCGATAGTAAAACTTATCGAAAATATGCTGTGAAAAATGCAGACCGAAATTCCTAGTATTAAATAAGTTACAACTCATAATCGCCGACGTGCCGTAAGCGACTTGTCTGCCGCGCGCCAAGTCTGCAGCTGCTAGCTTTCTGTTGTTGTCATCGGTCTTTTATACCTGCGTACGGAGTTTCTGACGGTCAACTTTAGTACATTACAAAGCTGAACAAAGAAGGCCAAAAATAATCAAAAAGATGAAGCAGGTAAAGTTGCTGTCACAAAATGTACATCGAAAAAAAAATCATCCACTAGTGCTGCAACAAAGAAGTCGACTCTTGCATTGACCATTGCCATGATGGTTAAGCTAATTACATACCATGGTTTGGCTATTTTGAGAAATCCAGATTCTCAAGAAGAAATTAAGAAAGCAGTGTGGGCTACAGACTATGATTACATTTCAACCGATGAAAACCCCCAGCACTCGTAGTGTTCAATTGCATGGTGCAAGTATTTACAACATACGGCAGAGAATACAGAGGATTTACACACATCCTCCAGCGTTTGATGAAGAAACAGCAAGTTTTTTGAAGCCGAGTCGTTTAATAATGCATCTGGCACTTGGCTCCACTTGGCATAATTTTGTTGGAAAAAAGTGGAAATTGCTTCATGGACAGCTGTTTAATGAAGGATTTTCGCCCATAAAATAATGGAGATTTTTGGTACGCAAATTGGTCGAAACACCTACGAGGAGTACGATGAACGACGATTAAACCGTGCAGAGCGATCCGAGGCATCCAAAAAGGCAAGGGTTTCCCTCAGGTCACAAAAACTGGCAGAAAGTTTTTTTTTTTTTTTTTTTTTTTTTTTTTTTTTTTTTTATTTGTTCTGTGATGACTGTATTTGTATTGTATTTATATTGTATTGTATTTGTTATTCATTTTTACAAAATTATGTTAGATAGCTTAAATCTAGTACCAATTAAAATTCTATAGTACAAAATTCAGTAACAAGTAAAATATATAACAGTTATTAAAATGAAAATGAAAGATACATTCTGTAGTAAGGGAACTAGTGACGAATGTACAATAGTATATAAACAATTCAGTGTAAAAATATTTCGGTTACGGAGAGTTGTGAAGACGAAGTGGACAAAGAAAGCAAATTTTAAAGTACATCAAAAACCAGGAAAATAATTAAGTTTAAACTGTGCGACTAGTAAGGAAGTTTATTTCATTTAAGTCAAAGTTTAACCTTTCTACAGTAAATAAAAACGCTATTGATACATCTAATATCAGACGGCAACATATTGTACAATCTCGGGGCAATTGTTGAGTAGAAGTTTGAATAATGATGAGTTTTGAAAGAGGGAACTACGGCTAATTGCATACTACAACTACGAAGGGAAATACAGGTCGGGCGTCTGTTAATAGTGTAGCCACTCCTCACAAAAAATGTTTTAAGGACTTTGTAAAAATACAGATGTTTAAGAGGGAGTATCTTAGATTTGACGAAAAGCACAAAACTACTTTCGAATCGACTTTTTCTCCATATTAATCTGAGTATGTGTTTTTGCATAACAAGTAAGGGTTGAACTTTATTCAAATGAGTACCACCCCAACAAACTATACCATACTGTAGTTTTGATTGTACTAATCCAAAGTATATACATAGTTTCCAACAACTTCTGTGAACAGAAAAGCCTCAGTTGATACATAACCCTTGTAGTTTTAAGTAAGTATTTTTTCAGATTAGCAGTTCGAGCATACCAGTTCAATTTGCTATCTATTTCAAGTCCAAGATATTTAAAAAGTTCCGTTTTTTCTATATGAAAGCATTGAGGCGAACATCTTTGGTTGGAGTTATATAAGGAGAAGTCAGAGCTTGCGTTGCAGGTATTTGGACTAAATAGTAAGTGCTGGCAACCAGCACTATGAAAAACCAAAGAAGGATAGTTAACAGAGTTTCTCGACAGATTAAAGAAGATAATTCTAGTTTTATCACTTATCACCAATTTGTGCATAAGAAACCAATGCCTAAGTTGTTCTAAATCATGGTTTATATCGGCAATTAAGTCTAAAGAAGAGCTTGCAGAATAAGAGCATGCTATGTCATCAGCAAACCCTGTACGATGTCCTCTAAAAGTTATATTGAAAATTGAGTTTATGTACACCAAAAATAAGATAGGGCCGAGTACTGAACCCTGTGGAACGCCAGTTTTGATGTCTAAAGGTTTGCTGAAATGATCTTCAATCTTTACACACTGCCTGCGATTATTGAGGTAAGAAAGAAACCATTTAAGCATAAACCCTCTGAAGCCAGCTTTCTCTAGTTTAGAAGCCATGATACCATGGTCAACAGTATCAAAACGCCTTTGTGATGTCAATAAAAAGAGCAGCTGTGCATTTTTTATTATTAAGACTCAGATAGTTGAAGCTACAGAAACTCAGGAGCGCATCTTCAGTAGACTTTCCAGCCCTAAAACCAAATTGATCATCATTGAAAAATGAAGAATTTTCAAGGAAGCGCACTATTCTGGTTTTCATTACTTTTTCAAAAATTTTGGAAAACGCAGGAAGAATTGAAATAGGCCTATAATTGTTTAGATTAGAACTATCGCCCTTTTTTAGAATAGGTATAACATCAGCTGTTTTGAGAGCATCTGGAAATATCCCACTATATACGCTTTTGTTAAAGATGTGGGCTAGAACATCAGCTAGATTAAATGCAATCTTTTTTATGGCATTAATAGAACAATAGTCCTTGGTAGATGAATTGGAATTTTTTAACAGATTTATAGTATGATAAACTTCATATGAAAAAATTGGCACATAAAAATAACTGTTGCTTTGAAATAACTCCCTATTAAAACATTCCTTCATACAATAGTACGATATGTTAGAGAAACCAGCATTAAAGTGAGTCCTTTGGGCAATATCAAGGAAGTACTGGTTAACCACATTAGGTATTTCAGATGGAGCAACTATTTTATTATTCTGGTCGTATATATGAGTACAATTCAATCTAACAGAGGATCGGGTCTTATTTTAATAAGCCCATTCACAATAGACCATTCTTTTTTCAAGTTATTTCTAGCTAATTGCAGTTTATTAGTATAATAACTTTCTTAGTATACAGGAATTTCAATGGCAATCTCTTTGCAAAGTCTATCCAAGGAAAGTTTGAGGTTTGAATTACTCGGGTTCTTTTTACATTTAAAGCTTAGTGAATTTTTTATTTTAATTTTTCTTAACAGAGATGTAGACATCCATGGTTTAAGTTTTTTGCAATAAGATCGCCTTTTTATTGTAATAAGGGAGGAATATATATGGCTTTTCAGTTTATAAGAAAAGATATTAAAAGCATTCGATGGATCATTTTCCAGAAAAACCTCGCTCCAGCATTCATGTAGCAAAATGTCATTCAGCCGTTTAAAATTGAGGGATTTAAAGGTCTGATCAGTTAAAGACTTCTTAGTGAATTTCACATAGTAACCATGAAAAAATAAACCAGACATACAGTGATCAGAAATCTTAAAATCGGAGATAGAACTAGTGATAGCAAATCTAGAACTGCGATCAAGCCTACCGGGCTGATCAATACAGGTTTGTTTAGACGAAGTAAGTCTTGTAGGTTCAAAGTAACATGATACTAAGCCATAACTAGCCAGGAGAGAAATATAGTGATAAATAAGTGATGTGTATGAAGCCACCGAAGGGTTATTGTATGGTCCAGGCATAGCAGACTAGTGTAATTATAATTTTTTTTATTTTTTAAACGATTTTTAACAAAAAAATCAACAAAAAAAACAAGATTTTTTTCTAAGTCCGCCATTTTTTTTTTTCATTGAAATTGATTAATTTTGGTAGGGCCGATAGCGACAGACCTACTGAACAATAATCCATTCGATTTTTTTTATTTTAGACAACATGAACAGCTGCTATTATCATGACCAATGACCTCCTTCTTTTTTTTTTCTGGTACCTAATTTAATTACTAGGCAGATCAGTATGCGCGGGCTTAACTCCGCTACTGAAAATTTTTGATCGAGCGAGCAAATTTGTTGTTTTATCAACCTTGCTCTCGCTCCGCATGGCACTTTTCTAAACTTTACTTCGTTATTTCTCACTATTTTTCAATCAAACAATTTCATTTGATAATTTATGGCTCATCTACAGACCTAGATCTATCGAATGACATGCTGCACACATGTGTGGTTATAGCCGTTATCTACATTTAGTGCGTACAAGATTAGTCCGAAATCGTTTTCGGACCACTATATTCCCCGTACATGCACGCGCTAGGCCAAAAAGTGGGTGATTGCTCTCGCTCCGCTACGCTCCGCTCGATCAAAAAAAATATATTGTTATACAATACATCTTAGCCCCCTATCATTCAATAGGCGCATCATCACACTTGGCTCGTTCGATTCAGCCAAGTGGGTATTTCCGCCAAGACGAAATTATATTCGCTCGCTCCAACTCCGTCTTCACGGAAGACGAAGCCAAGCACTCTTCCTCTTTTCGATCTGGACCACGCTGGGGTTAAGAAGTACGCTAAGCTACTGCGGGATGGTTAGATAAGAAGTGTCATCAAAAGTGTTATAAGTACTCTTAAAAGAAATCAGAAATAAAACTACCTCAATTTTAAATAAAATAAACAAGTTGTTTAAATCAGAGCCAAAGAGCTCTGAAAACTGGCAGAGTCGGTAAACACGAAAACGTGAAGTGCGGGCGAAATTACTTAACCGCAAAATGCGAACGCGAAAATAATCAATTTTGTAAAAGACTAAGTGCCCGACTCGAACTAAATTATTATAACTAAAAACAAGAGAAAAAAAGACCTCGTGATAAAACGCAAATCACAGTCATAAAGAGACAAACAAAAATCTCATACCACGTGGTCCACAAAAAAAAAATAAAAAAATAAGAAAACAATCACTTATCTCGCATGCACTAAACAAGTGCAAAGCAGGTGAATCACAGGAGAAGAGAAAAATCGAGGAAGATCAGCCAGACAGAAGCAAGCGACCCGGTGAAGGCGAAGCAGCTCAAGTTGAAGGTATAACTCGGTAAGCGATCTCACAGACCTAACAAAATGGACGCAATCCGACCAGTGGAAAGACTTAGATTAGTTATAGACTTAATAAGCAAGATTAAGGATTTCGATGGAGATAATTTATACACATTAGATTTTATAGATAGAATAGACTCACTGGCAGCCACGATCGATAGTTTTGAAGAAGGTACGCGGGTTATAATCGCGGGTTATATTAAAAATAAAATTGTAGGCAATGCAAAACGCGAAATTCTTAAATATGGTAGAATAAACACGTGGGCGGAAATGAAAAAAAAATTAAAGAATAGCTTTGGTGAAAAACTTTCCGCCAACGCACTTATTGATAAAATACGAACCAGCAAAATAGAAACAAATATAGAAGACTATTTTAGTACTATAACTGCGTATCTAAGCCGACTAAATAACATCTACTCTTCAATAACAAATAGTTACAATCAAGATCTAATAACATCTAACAATAGCCGGTAAGAACAATCATTTATAGCAGGAACCTACACTAACTGAGGCATATAGAATAATAGTAGAAATAGAAAGCCAAGATTTAGGGCCAAATAAAGAATCAGATAATTTCTAAGCACGCAATAGACCCAGAAATCCCAACAGTAATTTTTCCTACAACAATTTTCAATATCAACGACAAACCAATAACTTACATAACCGACATACAAAGAAACACAACAATTACAAAAGACCTAGAGTAACACAAGACTTTAACAATACAAGTAATAATTCCCAAGAACGTAATACTCACCAAACTAATCAATCTAAACAGACAAATATGTATCCCAGCGAACCTATGGATATAGGACTAAACCAGCATAGATTTTCCTCTCCTCCTACAAAACAAAATTTTCGCAAAGGAGGACAAAGCAACTACCCTATATAATCATAAAAAATAGCACACGAACCCTCAGGTTTATAATCGATTGCGAGGCCGATAATCAATGAAAACATTTGTCACCCCAGGTGGAAGGTGAAATCTTTCAATCGTTCACTTCAAGTGTTTGGTCGACGCATCCTTACTCCCATAGAATATCAGATACCCTTTTTTGCCGAATTCAATAGGGAAAAATTACTCGTTAATTTTCTTGAATATCCTTTTCATACATGTTTCGACGGTCTCATAGGTAATAACATCTTACTTTGCCTAAACCCCATTATTGATTATAGTAGGAAACTACTTATATCTAGAGATGCCAATATCAGACTTTACTTTAGTAAGGAAGAAGAGGACTATGAGAGGAATTGTTACAGCGATGAAGCGTTAACAATCCTCTCTAACGAAAAGTTCGAAAATAAAATTGACGAAAAAATTTTCTCCGATCATCTATCAAAACCCGATACTAGCAGATTAAAATCATTACTCTATTCATTTAAGTCACTTTTTTATATGAACGGGGATAATCTAACATTTACTAATGAAGTTAGGCATCAGATCAACACCAAAAATAATACCCCTATTTATATTAAGTTGTACCGTTATCCTGAACTACATGCCGAAGAAGTAGATCGCCAAATTGAGGAGATGTTGCACCAAAACATCATCGTTCCAAGCAATAGTCCCTACAATTCGCCTATTTGGGTAGTGCCAAAAAAAGACACCGAAAATGGCGATAAACAATGGCGTATTGTGGTGGACTATAGGACAATGAGACAATTCAAGATAGGTTTCCCATGCCAAACATCGAAGACATGTTCGACAAGCTTGGAAGGTGCAACTTCTTTTCGACAATTGATCTGGTAAAAGGTTTTTGCCGAATCGAGGTTGAACCGCAAGATAGAGCAAAGACCGCATTTTCCACCAGAAACGGCCCCTACGAATTCTTACGCATGCCGTTCGGTCTTAAGAATGCCCCCGCGACATTCCAACGATTGATGAACAATGTGCTGAAAGAATTCATCAACAAAATATGCGTGGTCTATATCGACGACATCCTCATCTTTTCCACAAGCTTCGAAGAACATTTGGTTTCGCTGAAGAAGGTTCTTCAAAGACTCCAACACTATAACCTTAAAATCGAAATAAATAAATGTCGATTCACTGAACTCTCTACTAACTATTTAGGGCATACCATAACTAGTGATGGGATCAAACCCGATGAAGAGAAAGTAAAGTAAACCCGATGAAGTGAAGGCTATACAGTCCATGAAGATTCCAACAGACATTAAAGGTATAAAACAATTTCAAGGGATTACCGGCTACTATCGCAAGTTCATAAAGGACTACGCGAATGTACCTACCCAATGATTAGGTACCTAAAAAAATCTTTAAAAAATTAATAAAAATGACCAGGAATATTCAAAAGCATTCAATACTCTAAAAACCTTATTAACTAGCGATCCTATTCTTAAAAGCCCCGATTTCAGCAAACAGTTCATTCTTACTACCGATGCATCAAATTATGCCATCGGAACGGTCTTGAGCCAAGGCCGTCACCCTATTTGTTATGCCTCTCGTACCCTAAATAATCATGAGCAACGTTATTCTGCAATCGAAAAACGACTCTTGGCTATCGTGTGGGCAGTAAAATACTTTCGAATGTATCTATATGGGCGACACTTCATAATTCGCACTGACCTTTGGTTTGGCTTAACGGCATAAAAGAGCCTAATATGAAAGTTCAGCGATGGAAGATCCAATTAAACGAGTACGACTTTTCAATGGAATACCTGAAGGGAAAAGAAAATTACCTTGCCGATGGGTTAAGCAGAGCTGTTACCGAAAACAAAAACGACGAAGTTGATGTCTTTAGTGACAACAAAACTCTCCTAGGTGGTATTTTTAATAACGAAGTCGCTGCTAGCTGCAATAACGACGACGAAGTCATAAACGCGACTACAAAGCAAGATAACTTCTCCACAGCTGCGACTATTCATAGCGCTCAGGAGGACGAATGTAGCTATATCTACATATATAACTGATAAGCCTATCAATCTGTATAAAAACCAGATATACCTCACGCTTGGTCAACAAGAAAAACTAAGCCTCAAAATTATACACAAGAAAGTTCAAAATTTTATTTGCGTTAAAAAGGGTGTAGGTGATTTGCTAGGTGTTATGAGAAAGATTATAATAGACAAGGGTATCATGTGTGTATATTGCAATGACCTTTCTTTATTCTTAGAATTTCAAGACCTATACGTTAGGTACTTTTCAATGAATAAAAATTTAAAAATACATAATAAACTTAGGGATACTACCGATAAGAACGAAATTATTACTTTGATAAAAATCACAGAGGGATTAGTTAAGTGTTTGCGGAAATGCGAAAAAAGTACTTTTATCCCAATCTCCAAGTGGAGATACACAAAATAATTAACAATTGCGAAATTTGCAACCTAGCGAAACACGACAGACGACCTTCACAAACCCCACTGCAACTTACAGAAACTCCTACACAATTTAATAGTATAATCCATATCGACATATGGTTCCCAGAAAGAAGCAAAATGTTCCTACCGACAATAGATAAGTTCTCTAAATATGCAACGCTCCACAAATTAGACAATAGGAATTGGATAACAATATTAGGTGCACTCAAAGAAAGAATTAGATTTCTTGGAAAGCCAGATAAAATAATTTTAGATAGGGATACCTGTTTCATTAACTCGGCCGTGGAGGAATTTCTTAAAGATAATGAGATAGAATTTCACAAAACCACAAGTTACCAGAAGACAGGAAACGCAGACATCGAAAGACTCCACGGCACCTTAAATGAACATCTCAGGATATTGAACGCAGCGAAAGATAGATCTGAATTAGAAGATAAACTATTTAAAATTATTTGCTACTACAATAACAGTATACATAACACTACCAATATGCGTCCAATCGACTTCCTGTGCAAGAATTTAACTAGGGAAGACATAAAGTCGTTATCGTAAAAATTTCAGAAAGAGAAGGAGATTAGGATACAAAAGTTAAACGCGAAAAGGTGTAATAAAAACCCTCCAATGCAATGCGCAAATATTGTTCAAAATCGCACCGTCTATAAATCGAAACCAAAATACAAGAGACTTGATAACTATGCGATCGATAGCAATTACGTTTTAGATAATTCAACTAAACGACAGACAAGATATTACAAAAGTTAAGTAAAAAGAAAATATACATTTCAAGACACACCGAATTTCCAAACTTAGAAATTGAAATTGCCCGGCAGTTTCTAAATTCAAATTTCAGATATCAAAGGACGATTATCCTAGATGGCGAGGTAGAGTAACGAATCCATTCAGATCCAAAATAAGATCACGTATCGAATCTATGTAGTAATATCTTGGCTGGCAGTGAATAGGAAATTTGGAATAGTTAAATAACTTAAGGAACTTAGTACTCGTACACACATTATATTCTTCAAATAGTTTAAGTAAACAAAAAAAAAATTAGATTAGATTAATAGTAATAAATAAAGCTAATATGCGAACATACATAATAAGAGAGATATTGCTCATGTACATCTTAATTGAAATAATATTATAATTTGGTTACTTAACTTTTCCAAATGTATGCCATTATTATTACCAAATAAGTTACAAAACGTGAAAAATCTTGAATATAATTGTAAAAATAGCAATACTAATACATTTTTGTTAATGTTATAGGCCTATATTGTAAGACACAATTTCTTTGTTGTAACACCCCCATAGCTTTGCTAAATTTAACAGTAAGAATTTATTTATTAGCATTCAAATATTGGTTCAGTTTACAGTGATACCACCCTAATTCTATTATAGTAGTATAAAACTGAAAGAACAATGGTACTTATTATATTTTTTTTTTAAAGAATTTTGGGGTCCAACATTTTTTAAGGGGGAAGGTGTTATACAATACATCTTAGCCCCCTATCATTCAATAGGCGCATCATCACACTTGGCTCGTTCGATTCAGCAAACATGCCAAGTGTGTATTTCCGCCAAGGAGAAATAAAATTCGCTCGCTCCAACTTCGTCTTCACGGAAGATGAAGCCGAGCACTCTTCTGGACCACGCTGGGGTTAAGAAGTACGCTAAACTACTGCGGGATGATTAGATAAGAAGTGTTATCAAAAGTGTTATAAGTACTCTTAAAAGAAATCAGAAATAAAACTACTTCAATTTTAAATAAAATAAGCAAGTTGTTTAAGTCAGATTTCTGAAAACTATATATCTTCTTCTTTTCCTTTTTCCGGCGTTGTTATGGTCAGAAATGTAGGACCATAACCTTCCCACTTAACTGCATTCCTACTGGTCCGCTTGTGGGGTCCGCCGGTTTGACCTCAGAAAGTAGCACGGGCATGCTCCAGATTTTTTTGTTTGATCTTACTCTTACAACACCGGTGATCTCCAGTCGTGTCAACCCACTGATTCGCATTCGCCTTTTACGACAAGCGACAAGGTTAGGGCATCGCTGCAGGGATATTCTTAACCCGTGTTTGAGTTTTATTGTCTTATAAAAACAAATTCCCTAAAAAGAGGTAAAATTGCCTTTAAATCAGAGACCTTCTCTTTTCTAATGGCCCCTAAACAAAATCAGAAAACTAAATTCACTGAGCCTTGCATGGCTCACAGGTTGCTCTAGTATTCGGGGTAACGAAATCACGAAGTTCACTAGCCTGAACCTTTTTTTTGGCTAGGTGTTATGTCATGCTTTCCTTTGTTTTAATATGTGCTTCTTACTTAGCCTCGTATTAAACACTTTTAGAACAATTTTGATTTCATCCCATCTAATCTAGGTGATCGTAGAAGTTATTATTTGTAAGTCGCTCTAATTGAAAGGAATATTCGGCAGAGCGGCAGCAAAATGGTTGCTGAACAGAGAATATCAAAGACAACCATGGAATGTAAGTCAGAAAATGAACTCAACCTCAAATCTTACAACTAACAGAAAGGAAAAGGTCTTAACGATACTAAAAAAGAGGTTGGTTATTAACCACATAACCATACAAATATCGTGTTCATTGAAGGGAAAAACTTTCCAATCGAACAGTTTATTATTATAACAAACGAAGTGATATGAAACTGAATCTTCGATTTTCCACTAAAATTCAAAGGCCACCGTTTATTCGGCTATAACAGCCTTTTGACGTTCACCACTTATGTTTTTGAAACAAGGCGTTAGAGTAAATGCGAATGTTCACTTCAAAAATGTTTTGGAAGGTAATTTGGAGCATTGGACAACCAAATATTTCAGTGAAAGGAATTAACTTCCTAAGAAAACTATACATCAGTACAAAAAGCACACATGAATCAAGGGTGGTTAGAAAACAACATCCCTTGTGCTTCATTTCGATTGTTCCATATGGAGCATTTTATAATAGAGGCCACGATCAGCACTTAAAATATATAATATATAAGTTAACGAAAGATAGGTTTATTTAATTAAAAAAATATTTTTTAAGGCTTTTTGCCTTATCTTCCTTTATTCGGTATCAAACTAGAACTAACTTACAATCGATTTCTTAAGTCTATTTATTGATCTTATTTGCTAACTCTGCACTTATTACCATGGGGCAGTGATCGCCGCTTCGACGTTCCAGACACTTATTCAGCTGTTTGGCGTGACCTAGTTACGAGTCCGAGGTGCAGCGTGGAATTTAGTTGTGCGTGCAAGGTGTTATTTTGCAGCGTATTCGAAAATAACTCTTCCCCTCTTAAGTGTGATGGTCCCCAATCGTTCAGAAGTACGGTATGTCATTGAATTTCGGTCTGGGGGTGGCAGTTTCCATTGCTAGTGCGTTTCCCGGATGTGATGGAATTTCGATGTTCTTCACCTCTGAATGCTGGACTACAACTTTCGCATTCCTTCTTCCGGCGCATGTTTTGTGTGCTACTATGGTTGCGAGGATGACTGCCATAAATATGATTGTTCCATATTCGACGAATGTTTGCGAATCGCTTTTTGTTTTTAATAGCTCAATTCTTTTCGTGTTGTTAATATGTAATTCGCTCATCATCTCGAGGGTTAAAAGTTTGTGGAATTTGTCTCCTTTAGGGATTGGTTGTAAGATCGCTGGGAGGATTGTGTGTCTGGATGCTTCTTTTGCCTCAAATATCCTGTCGTTGATGGTAATGTTCCCTTTTTCATATTTTATAAGGAAGGTGCCAGTGAGATTTCGGTTCATAGTGGAGTCAGCTCTAAGAGTTCCATTGAAGTCATTCAGCAAGATTATGCCAGGTGTCAGTTCTTCTATTGTAGGAATATGTTCGCTAATTATTAAATTACATGTAGCTATTTTACTCTTAAACAGATTTGGAATACAAGAAGAGTTAGTTAAGTTTACAATATCTTCTCTTTTACAGATGGTAACAAAATTGGTTGACTTACAATTATTAACTAAACCATAAATTTCATGATCGTTTTTTATAATTTCCTTATAAATAATGTCAATTGCTACACCATTCCTTTTTTTGGTTTTAGTAAAAGTTTTTCTTAGATATGTGAATCAGTTATTGGGATATTGATAATATATAAAATTGAAATTGATAATGCACAAGCGGCTAAACTTATTTCTTCTTTTGATAGAATAAGGGTGTTAACAATTCCTAATTTTGCCAGATGTATGGCTAGATTTATGTTTTCTAATTCTTCTTTAACAATTTTTAATTTGTATCGGATTTCTGACATAACTTCTTTATTGACATTATCATTTTCTCTTAACATTGTTTCTATTTCAATTGTAATCTTAGTTATATTATTTATTCTTTCATTTTGGATTTTATTTATTACAACTTGATTATTAGAATTAACAAGTATGTTATTGATTTTTCTTTTAATTGTTATAAGATCGTGGTGGTCTGGATTACCTGCCATCCATTTCCACGCAGATCCTATAAAGTGAAGTGACCTCCTTACTTTCGTTGGTTTTAGATTATGGATTAGTGTTTGGATTTGTTGATATTCATGGGAAAGGTAAGGAAATAAAGGATCGTTTTTCGTTTTGTTTTGGTCCAGCGTCGGAGTAATGTTTGTCAAAAATTGTTCGTATTGGTCAAGGTCGATATCGTGGATTATTTTGAAATTACCGTTTTGAATCTTTGTCTGTCCGGTGTTCAGTGAAATAAATTGAGAGTTAGAGAAATCCAAAATTTGTATTTATCCTTCCACAAAGTGGAGTAAAATTCTGAAATGAAAAGGTTAGTGTCAGTTTCTAATGTTACTTTTGTGAATTGTTTTCCCTGATTCTGTTATAACTACAGTGTTTTGGTTTTCTTTTACTATTTCCTTCCGATACCTGTACGTTAGTTTCGAACCTAATCTTTTATTGTGTTTAACAAAGATAACGTCACCCGGACTATAAATTTTAGTCGGTCCCCGTTTCTTGTTATGATATTTGATGTCTTTACATTGTTTTTCCGTTACCTTTTTAATATTTTCTTGTCTGTTTTTCTCGTATATTTCAGGAGTTATTCTGGGACATCGGCCGAGGAAAAGTTCAATCGGTTTCTTTCCAGTTGTGGAGTGAATCGTAAAGTTGTACTCATTTGTTGCTCTTTCGAGCAGTTCCTCAAACGATCGGTGCGTTTGCTCAGCTTTTAGGCATCGCATGATTTCAGAAAGAGTTGAATGAAATCGCTCAATCTGACCGTTTACTTTACTCTTATACGGTGGTGTTTTGTAAACGCGGATTCCTAACTCATCTTCCATCATGGAAGTGATACTTGCGGAATTAAGAGCTTTCTCGTTGTCGATGACAATATTTTCAGGAACGCCAAATGAGAACAACATTTCTCTGAATGGTTGTCTGATGTCGACAATTGCTCTGGAACGAATTATCTTGGTTTTCGCAAATTTAGTAAGTTTGCATATCGATGTTAATACTAGAATCTTTTCTGTAGAAAATATATCAAGGTGTATCGTATGGCCAGGATAGTTTGGGATAGGGGTTGGTTCGAGGATAGGTTTGTTAGGGTGTCGGTCATACTTGTTTTGCTTGCATGTTTCACAATTCTTTACCAGTTTCTTGATCTTTGCTGACATTTTCGGAAAGTAAAAGTTTTCTAGTAGTTGTTTGCGATTTTCTTCCGGATTTCTATGTGCTCTTCTATGAGTTTTCAATATTTTCTCTTCTTGTTCATTTTGGTCCGTAATGTCTTCTACCATTGTTTGGGTGTATCTTATCTTGAAATTTGAGAAATGCAATGGGTAAATTTCCTGTATACGGCCCATTATTTTTTTTTTTTTTTTTTTTTTTTTTTTGTTGGAGGCTTCTACTATCTGCTGGAGCACTCAGACACAAGTACTGGTCCATTGTACTACCAGACAGACACCTTGTCTTTATTGTATTTTCCCCGTTATCCGGAGAAAAATGAGGAGGGGCTTCAGTGATGTTGAGCTAAGAGATTCGGCACCCACCACGTCGGCCCCAAGGGTGCGCCACCGTGCACGAGCGAAGGCGGGACAGTCGCAGAGAAAGTGTTCCGCTGTGTCGTCCTCCTCGCAACAAGCAGCACAGGTAGGCGTCTCACTGATGCCAAGCACGTAAAGATGCCTGGCAAAAGTGTAATGGCCCGTAATGACGCCCGTTAGCCTTCTGCAGTCATTTCTTTTTAAGGATAAGAAGAATGTTGCGGACTTTTTACAGACGTCAGGGCGTACGCGCTTAGTCATCCTGCATCCTGGATATTCCTTTCATCTGCGACTGTGTACGTTAAATACCCAGTCATTGATGTCAGATTTAACCGTTGAAGCTGGTAGACCTAAGGCGGGTTCAGGCCCTGAGAAACTCTCCTCTGAGCCTTTTCTAGCGAGTTCATCGGAGATCTCGTTTCCTGGGATTCCAGAGTGACCTGGAACCCATGCAAGCCTAAGTGAATTAAGTCTTCCGACTTTGTTCAAGAAGGTCTTGAGTTCATGCACTAGTTTGGAGTTGGACAGAGGATTGGATACAGCTTTGAGTGCAGCTTGGCTGTCGCTGCAGACACATATGCTCTTTCCCCTCCATCTGTGTTTCACAACATAGTGCATGGCCATTAGGATTGCGTAAATCTCCGTCTGAAAGACAGACGCATATTTTCCTAACGAGAAGTGCAGTCGAATGTTTTCGCGCTCGAAGAAAACTCCGGCGCCGGATCCCTGATCAGTCCTGGAGCCATCTGTGAAGATGCGAAGACATTCTATTCCAGGTTCAGTGTCTGGCCAAAGCCAGTCCTGACGCCAAGGAAATGTGACTGTGTAGTTACAGCGCAGTAGGATGGCAGGTGTCATTGCGTCAGGGGGCATATCCATGAGACAGTGATCGTAGGATATTTCTCTCTCAAGTACACTTTCACTCCACTGCGAGTTGTACCAAAGACCATTCCTCTTTAAGCGAGAAATAGTTTTCAGTGCACACCCTCTGATATATATGTCAAGGGGTGGAAGGTTCATCATAGCATCCAAAGCAGCTCCCGGTGTGCTGGGGAAAGCCCCCGTGCAACTGAGGCAGACCGCTCTTTGGAGTTTGGTGAGTGAAGCCACAACGTGTTTTCGTGTCAGCCTGCTCCACCAAACAACCGATGCATATGAGATTATCGGTCTTACCATTGCCGTGTAGATCCAGAGGACCTTTTTCGGCGATAAGCCCCATGTTTTGCCAAAGGCACCTTTGCATTGCCAGAAAGCTGACAGCGCTTTGGTGGTTTTGGACTCAACATGTTTTGACCAGAGAAGTTTGTTATCTAGAATGACTCCCAGATACTTAGCTTCCTTGGATATAGGGATGGGAATGCCTTTTAGCACCAGCTGAGCAATGCCAGTTGTTTTCCTCCTTCTCGTGAAGAGAACGACATCGGTCTTAAGAGGATTAACCGACAGCCCATTTCTCGTGCATCTCGTCATCGATCACGTTTAGCGCCGCCTGCGCTTTGAGACAGACATTCGCTAAACATGAGCCGACAGAGAGAACAGCAACATCATCCGCATAGGCCTGGGCATAGATTCCAGAGGCATTGAGAGCATCTAGCAGAGAGTCGACCACCATGCACCATAACAGCGGAGACAAGACGCCACCTTGCGGGCAGCCCCTGTTTACTCCAGACTTGACACATTGTTCGAGGCCTGTATCAGCGATCAATGTCCTGTGCACAAGCATTGCTTTGATCCACAAAACCAGTGCTTCATCTACGCCATGCCGTCTAGCAGCGTTACACATGCTGTCGAAGGTAGCGTTATCAAAAGCTCCCTCAATGTCGACGAAAATGCCTAGTACGTACTCTTTCCTTTCGAGAGCGCATTCAATTCTCCCAACTAGGTTTTGAAGCGCAGTCTCGCAGGATTTTCCGCGCTGATAAGCATGTTGCATGTCCGACAGAGGATGCATTCGAAGGGCAACTTTGCGCACGTGCAACTCTACTAGTCTTTCCATGCTTTTCAGCAGGAATGATGTTAGACTTATTGGTCTGAAACTCTTGGCTAGTGAGTAATCCTCTTTCCCTATTTTGGGAATAAAGACCACTTTCACCGCGCGCCAAGGGATAGGTATGTAGGCAAGTGCCAGGCTAGCAGTGAAAATTCTTTTCAGTGTAGGAAGCAGCTGTCTTATACCTTTTTGCAGCATAACGGGGTATATCCCATCAGTGCCCGGCGACTTAAAGCCATCGAAGGATGCCACAGCAAATTCAATGGCCTCAGTACTTGCCACGCGTGACGCAACATACCAGCTACGCCGAGTTGTTTTCATCGCTACAGCCGCAGTATCCAATGAGGGAGTGTGCAACGAGCCGATGACAGTCTGATTTCCCGGAAAATGGGTCTGAAACAGTAAACTAAGAGTTTCTGCTTTAGACTCGGTAAAGGTACCATCAGACTTTCTGAGTACATCCAGCTTTGTCGATTTTCCTCGTTTGAGGACTTTAACCAACTTGCTGGTCGCGCTCAGGGATTTGATCTCTTCGCAGAAGGACTTATAGGAATCATTCTTCGATTTTCGAATAAGCTTCTTATATTCCTTCTGCTTCGATCGATATTTATTCCAGTCATCTTCCGAGTTCGATTTAAGCGATCTGTTCAGAAGACTTCTGGCTTCCCTACGAAGCCGTTGGAGCTCAGCATTCCACCAGGGAACCGGCTTCCTGTTGGGAGGTTTTTTGACAGGACATGCGAGTTCAAAACATTTGGTGATGGCGCTGTTCAGCTTATGAACTGCATCCTCCACCGATTGATTAGTTTTGAGTTTAGGCGGGGCTTGAGTGGATTTCTCAAGCTCCTCCCTAAATCGCACCCAGTCTGTTTTTCTCGGATTCCGCTTGGGCTGCGAGGGGGAGATCCCGCACTTCAATTGGAATTCGATGTATCTATGGTCTGACAGCGTAACATCTGGTGAGACTCTCCAGTTAGTGATGGCCTTCGCATGCCTGTTAGATAAGGTTAGGTCAATCACTTCCTGTCGTCTCGCCGTCACAAAGGTTGGTAGAGAGCCAACATTGTTGATGAAAAGGTCAGACGAAAGAATGAAGTTTAAAAGATGGTCTCCTCTCCGGTTGCATTTGCTGCTGCCCCAAAATGTGTTTTGAGCGTTAGCATCGCAACAGATGATGAGTCCAATCCTTCTGGCTTCACAGTACTCTACGAGTTCGGAAACCGCCTTAGGTGGCGGGGGTAGTACCGAGTCGTAGGGGAAGTAAGCAGACGCCACGACGAAGTGTTCAATTTCTCCGTGCGCCTTGTAGCTCACTTTCGCAGCTACCAGATCTTGACCACAGAATTGACCAAGTTTGGTTGCCGATAGCGTATTCGATATGATGAGGCAGACCCTGGGCCTTTCGGATCGCTCATCATAAAGGATTGTAGCATCACGTATGCCACCAAGACCACACAGGCGTTTGTTCCACACCCAGGTTCTTGAATGGATACAATGTGATGATTTGTACTACTGCATGCAATTCTGCTACTTAGAAGAGCGGTAGCAGCCTTGCAATGCTGTAGGTTGATCTGAGTAAAAATCATGGATTCATACTGGGGAACACGTTCCATCCTTCGACTACTTGACATCAAAATGGAATACAATCCTACCAAGGCCGAAGTAGGGACGTGAGTCGTACGCGGTTTTCAGGGCCTCAACAGAGCCATTGTCCATTCCCACTACCAGAGTGAAGCCCTCTTTTTTCAGAGAGTTCTTTTTCTCCTTGTAGGAATAGACAGTCCAGGCCCTCGTGTCGAGTCCCGGGTTCTGCGCACGTAGTCGCGTCAGCACTTTCAGCTTGTTTCCGGGTTTTCCCGGAATCCAGCAGATGGCGCGCGTTAGTTTCGGGAGACTAACTACTTGATAAGTGCTAGTTCCCAGGGGGGGGATTTTCGGCACCATGCTCCTGATCCAGGCAGATGTCTGCTGAGAGGAACAGCTCACCACGAAGGTACCATTCATCAAAGCAGACCTCTCCGCTTGAATACAGAAGCCTGTTGCTGAAGCTAGCTCCAGTAGATGATCCTCGCAGTGTTGGCAATCTGCGCTGGTCATTCTGCTGTCACTGCCAGCCTTCCCTATCCTGACCTTTTCGGAGGAGATGGCTGCCTCTTTGTAGGAGAGGTGCTTGTCTCGACTCTTTACGGTCATTTGTGTTGCCTTTCCAGAGGAAGGGGTTTTTTTGTGTGAAGTGCCCGCCTCCGATGAGCAGCCTTTGGTCCTCTCCGTCTTCAGGTTTTTGCTTTGATCTTTATTGACCGCCGCATCTGCCTTTGGACTCCGATTTCCCGCCGCCATATCAGAGGAGGAGACATCACGTTCTCTCTCCCCAGCAAGATTGTCCCCGGCGGCCATCTTCCGCTTGCAAGTGCTCTTACCTTTTTCGGTTTGAGCTCCTGCTCCCTTCCGACGCCGCTTTCGAACAGCTTTGCCAGCCTGAGGGTTGTTATGATCCAAGACCGCTTCGCCTTCTGCGATCAGAGTCTGTCTGCCAGCATCATCACCTTTTTCGGCGGTGGCACCGACCATGACAGGACCCTGAACATCTTCAGCTCCGTCAGTTTTGGAACTTGGCACGCTCTTATTGGGAGTTTGACCGTCACCAATAAGAGGAGGAGTGTTTGAGGCGCATGCCGAAAGTGCTGGCATGCTTGTGCCTCCAGCAGCAGCCTTTACTAGCCGCCGACGTTTTCTGCGCTGCGCGCCGGCAAGAAGTGCGGGATCTGCCGATCTGATCCTCTTACCTGCCTTTCCCAGAGGTTCGCCCTCAATCTTCGTGCCTTCGGCTGTGCCAGCCTCTTTGCACGATTGTCGGGCACGCCTCTTCCTCCTTCTTTTTGGGCACTTAGCAGTGCAATCTACAGCACGTCCCAATTCTGGGGCTCGTTCAACCTTGGCGGTTTCCCGTGCCGCACCATCGTCGGTGTCGCCTCTGTCGGTTGCACCGCTCACGCTCAGTCCAACCAAGTGGTCGGACAATGAGCCGCAGGAGTCGGTGTCGTTCCGGGCTGCCGGAGAGTTAAGATTGACTGGTGGGGCCTCCAGAATCCTTGCCCCGGCCGCGATCAGGGAGATCGCGGGTGGATTTCCGCTATTGCGGGTGCCACCTGGAGTATTTCCATCCATCTGGTTGTCCATTCATTCATGACTAACTCGGGGTTCTCCGGGTCTTAGTTCGAGGTAATTGACCTCTTAAGCCCCTCCGCCGCGACAAGGCGCCCGAAGAGCGAAGGGGAAATCCCATTATACTCTCTTCTGTGAGTAGACCGTTTATTGTGCTAGGATTTAAACATTTTTTAAATATGTTAATAATGTCGGTATCGGTATAACTGGGTTGGATAAAAATATGCCTATGATAAGTCGGGAATGTAATTACAAATTTATGGGAAGGTTCATTACCGATTTTAAGTATTAACTGGTTGCGAAATACGTTAATAGGTGTTTCTACTGTTGGAATCAAGTTGTGTGACGAGCTGTCGTCACTATGTTCGGTCATCGTCATTGAATTTAGCTGTGAAGTTTGGGGGAGGCGTGAAAGAGCGTCGGCAACTACGTTTGATTTTCCGGGTTTATATTTCAACTCATAGTTGTACTCCACCAGTATAGCCTTCCATCGCTTCATTTTGTGGTTTGTATTTTTGTTACTCAACGCATACGTCAAAGGCTGATGGTCTGTATAGATGTTGACCTTCTTTGATCCGTAAAGGAAATTCCTAAGCGAGTTGAGAGCCCAGATTATGGCGAGCATCTCCTTCTCGTTAGTGGCATAACTCTCTTCGGTCTTTGTTAAAGTTCTTGAAAGGAAAGTTATAGTTTTTTTGTCTTGAGAAAGAACAGCACCTATTGCGTAATCCGAGGCGTCAGTCGTGAGTTCAAAATCTTTTTCGTAATTTGGATGTGAAAGAACGACTTCTTTAGAAATCAACGATTGTTTGATGTTTTCGAAAGACCTGATGGCATCAGTGTCGAGATGAATCGATGTATTTTTTGAAAGATGCTTGGACACTCGTCCCTCTTCCCCTCTTAAAAGGGATGTCAGGGGTTTCGCTATTTTCGCGTAATCTCGGATAAATCGGCGATAATAGCCTGACATACCTAAAACTGATCGTAAGTCTTTTAGGGTTTTTGGGACGGGTAAGTCTACAATGGCCTGAACCTTTTTTGGATTGGTCTTAATTCCATCAGTTCCTACAACAAATCCTAGAAACTCTACTTTCTTCTGCAGGAACTCACACTTGTCCAGCTGTACTTTCATATTCGCACGTTCAAGAGTTTCAAATACGGCTTTAAGGTTAGCGAGGTGTTCAGCCTTATTTTTGCCAAAGACGATGATGTCGTCGATATAAATATAGCATCGCTTTCCAATATGATCTCGTAGAATATCGTCGAGAGTTCTTTGGAATATAGCCGGGGCATTCTTTAAACCGAAGGGAAGACGGGTAAATTCAAACTTCCCATTATTGACAGCAAATGCTGTTTTTTCTATATCCGACTCTCTAAGCTGTATTTGATGAAATCCGCTCTTGAGATCTAATATAGAGAACCAACTATTGTCGCCGAGGTTGGCGAGGACCTCGTTGATTTCCGGAATAGGGTACCTGTCTGGAATGGTAACTGAGTTCAGCTTGCGGAAATCGATTACCATTCGATACTTCTTTTTCCCGGAGGCGCCCATTTTCTTAAGAACAATCCAAACCGGTGAATTGTAAGGTGATTTGGATGGTCTAATGATATGATCTTTTAAAAGTTCGTTTATTTGTTTTTTTACTTCTTCTTTCAGAGCCCTTGGGTAAGGGTATGATTTTGAGTAAACTGGTTGATTGGTTGTTGTTCGGATTTCGCCCTTAGCTGTAGTTGCATATGTCAACTTCTCATCTGGGTCAGAGAAGAGGTTTGGATAGGCACGGATTATATTGATGAGTTTTGTAGAATCTTCTTTAGGTAAGTGGTCAGTTCTAATATTTAGGTTGTTAACCGTTTCCGTAAGATGTTGTTTAAGTTGTATAGTTGTATTCGGATGGATTATCATATAATTCTCCTTGGTGTGAATGATAGCACCTAATTTTTGTAGTGTATCATTCCCTATTATAACGTCGAATGAAATAAGGCTTGGGAGTACCTATAAAAAAATTCAGTTTTTCTATTTTGGGGTCAAATAATTGGACAAAACAATGGTGTGTGATCTTGATACTTCCTCCAACAGAGTTGGCGTAAAATGGTTTTTCATTCGGAAAAGGATTCTGAACGTGACGGGGTTGGGTGTGATTTTTGTTCGAGCCTGTATCTATGAGAAATTTGTATACTTGTCCGCTCTTCGCAACGTGCTCGAAATATGGGAGTGAAGAGCGGCTCAATCTAAAAAATAGATGTCGTCGACTTGTTGTGGTTCATCCAAATAGGTTTCTTCATGTAAGGTTGTCTCATGATCTGTGGGTGAATAATTTTCGCATTCTTGGTTTACAAGGCTTTCATATTCCTTTATATCATCTTCGTTTGGGGTAGACTCCGTAGTATAGTAAACTCGCTGCATTTTCTGTGTCGACGAATTTGCTGCGAATGTTGACGCTTTGCCGGAGCTGGTTAATTTCGTGGTCTGTTTTAATAATTCACTTTCTCTGACTCCACAGAGTAGTCTATGTCCATTGGTTTTGGGGGTAAAGGTCGTTGATTCGGAGGTGGTTGTTGGTGTTGATTTTGTTGATGATAGAATTGAGGCTGCTCTCTATGAAAACGAGGAGGTTGAGCCTGATGAAGATTGTGCAACAGATGCGGGTAGAATTCTCGCCTGGGAGCGGGAATTGGTGTAGGTTGAGGTGGATTTACTCTCCGACGAGGAGGAACTGGTGGTGGTAAAAAGGTTTTTCGAGCGGAAGCTTGGGAATTATTTGCGTATTGTGTTCTGAAATCGACGTTTTGTAATTTTAAGCAGAGATGTAAGGCTTGTGGGAGGTCTGCAGGCTCTCTTATGCTAAGGAGTCTTGGCAGATCACCCTTCAACCCTCTGACAAATGTGTCGAGAGCCTTGTCTCTATAACATTGTGACATATTGTTAAGTGACTCTTGGCTCATGTCTAGTGAGCCTAATTTGTTTAAAAGAAGGGATAAATGGTGGTATACTTCTTGATAAAATTCTGGTATTGTGCTATTACCTTGAACCAGCGTGGTCATCTGGTATTCAAGGGTTCCCAGGTCCCTTTTGTCTGCGTAGTGCAACGTCAGACATTTGGATATTTTTTCCCAATTTAATGGGGTATTATAAGACTCCAGAGCTATGTCTGCGTGACCTGTTATCTTATTTCTAATTACAGAAAGAATACCATAATACTTTGGGGTGCCTCTGAGATGTTCATAGATTTTGAGTATTCTTTCAACACTCTTTTTCCATGAGTTAAACTCTTGGGCCTGCCCAGAAAACTCCCGTAAACTTTTAACGACGTCGGGTATTTTGTCCATGTCGGATAAATTCCTGTCGTTTGTAACGTTAATCGGTTCATCAACATCGTTGTTGATGTCAGATGCGGGATTCATTATAGAGTTAAAAATATGTCTCCCTTGGATCTGTAATGTTTCTGCCACCAGTCTGGTAATGGTCTGTATTAACGTGTCATTGATTTGTGTTGTAGGATGAGGGGCAGGAGTAGCTGAAGTATTAGAGGCGGAGGTACTGGGAGCGGAAACGTTTTCAGTTACCATTTCTAACCGAGATGGCCTGATTAGATTGTTTGGGTTCGACATACTTTTTATAAAAACAATTGACTTGACTTAGGTTTGATTACAATAATGATATACCAAATGAGTTCTAGCAATTTTTAGCGTTTACAAATTTCTATTTAATAGTTTTGTTCAAATGACAGTAAAATAATAAACTTACAAAAATATAAATTGGATGACCTTTCTTTCCATAACAAATTTGGTTCTGGTGCTGCTGATCGTTGTCCTCAAGGCGGCTGTCAGGGTCTAGTCCCTTGACTCCTGTTTGCTCCTTCGGTTACGAAACTACTAGGGGGCCTCTTTTCCTTGAATTCCACTTGTGTCTTTAAATGGCCTGGTGTCCACTTTTAACTTTTTCGCGGCACTACGCGTACTATTGCGTTACGCACCTTTGGTTTACTGTGCGTTACTTTCCACTTTCCGTTCACTTGTGAGGCTTGGTTATCGCACACATTTACGTACTTTGTTCACGGCGCGTTATGAGTTATTTTACCTGGTACGTCTTTTTGGGTGGCTTGGATATTGCACACACACGCACTTATGCTTTAGGTAACGCACTACAACACGACACAAATGCACGACCACGCAGCCCCACGTTGGGCGCCAGTTAACGAAAGATAGGTTTATTTAATTAAGAAAATATTTTTTAAGGCTTATTGCCTTATCTTCCTTTATTCGGTATCAAACTAGAACTAACTTACAATCGATTTCTTAAGTCTATTTATTGATCTTATTTGCTAACTCTGCACTTGTCACCATGGGGCAGTGATCGCCGCTTCGACGTTCCAGACACTTATTCAGCTGTTTGGCGTGAACTAGCTACGAGTCCGAGGTGCAGCGTGGAATTTAGTTGTGCGTGCAAGGTGTTATTTTGCAGCGTATTCGAAAATAACTTATATCTTAGTTGAAATCATTTCTGTTATATTTAATCTGATGATTTAGTAGGTTGGTACTGCGCTCTTTTAGATACTCTATAACTATGAAAAAAAGGTATTTGTGTGAGTACTTTTATTCGAACGAAAATCTATGTCACATTCCGTATGCACTATACGGAGCTAAACTAAAACACTCCCGTTGCCTGTCAAAACTCTACAATTATTAACATTTAACAATTATTTTATTGAAGACGACTTTAATTTAATAAGTTATTTAATAAGGAATCAATTTATTATACAAAAAAAATTAATGAATTTATAGCTTCATGGGTGGAACAAATTTCTGGGGAAGCACGAAAAAGGACGACATATTTCTTGCACCAAGCTTTGACGACCGAATTCTCGAAGTAGTTGCTGTCTTCGGTTCAGTTCAAATGGCAGCTTCAAGACTTATAAACCTACAACACCATCGCATAGCTCAATGCAGAAGTGTGCAAATTAATATTCTTGGAGACGAAGAAGTACCAATACAAGTAGATGGAGAAGCTTGGCTCCAACCTCCTGGCATGATACGTATAATTCATAAAAATAGAGTTCAAATGCTTTGCAGAAATCGCCATTTAGAGGCATCGCTCAGAGAATGGCAAGGAAAACAACGTCAGCATAACTTATTATTAGCGAAAGATCAACTACTAATAGCACCTGAAACTACATCTTTATCCAGTGAGGACATTCTTACAGAGAGAGAGTGTTATGTATTACTTAACTTTATTGAGGCAGTCAGTTCTTTAATCAAATGGGTCAAATTTTTTGTCATATCTCACCCTCATCCTTTGCGCCATAATTTATACGTTATCGCATGTAAAGCAGCTAGCGCATTAGAATCAATTCATCCAGATGGTAAACTGCTGAAAGGACCAACATTGAGAATTCAATTGGTTGAGGTGATAGATACTTCAAGGGAATTATACGATGACACCTGCAATCTTCTGCGATACCGAAGCTGTAGTCTCATATTAAGGGAAGACTTAGAATTGAAATTAAGCGCCTCTTTGGCTAATATGGAAATGGAGCTCAAAAAATGTAGTGTGCAAAAATGCATTGATGGAAAAATAAGGGCATATTTCAATATTGTTGCATCCAATGAAAATGTAAGACTTTTGTGTTACACTAAATATCACTTAATTAAATTTATTTAATGCTTAGGCCGATACTCGAAAGAAATCGAAACCATTTTGGATGCGACTCAAGAATGGATCTACTGTTGGATCACAATTTAAGCCCACCACTAATACGAAGGACGCTGTAAGCAGTTGGGGCGTTAACGAGGTTTCTACTTGGCTGGAAGCCATGCAATTGTCAGTGTATGTAGATTCATTCTTGAAAAACGATATACGTGGAAAAGAGCTTCTCACCTTAAGTCGTCATGATCTCAAGGAACTTGGTGTTCTAAAAGTTGGGCATGTCAAACGAATTTTGCAAGCAATTAAAGAATTTTCCGAAAACTAAACAAAAAAATAGTAACATATACTTAATCCGAAAAAAAAATCATAGGAATATTTATGAAAAACGGGAAGAGGGGACTGCACAATCATATTTACAATCTAGCAAAATTTTGAGAGACGAGAAAAAATTTAGAAGCAATTAAAATTTTAATTTTACATTATTTTATTAGTTTTTCCGTAAGATAGATACGTACAAACAAACATCCACATTTTTTATTAGACTATAAAAAGAAAAAAATCATTTCATGTTTTATAAATTTGAAAAATTTTATTGCTGAATTGAGGACACATATTTCATAATTTATTTAACAGGAGAACAACAATATTACATGTTATATTAACCTATTATCTTAATTTTTTTAATTTAAATGTTAATGTAATTAGTTATTTTCCAATTAGCTTTAGCATGTTCTAGGACTCGGTTCTTTAATAGTTCAATAAAAAAGTATTGCCTTTTCAGCACATAAATGAAATCAAGTGATTATTTCTTTGAGGAACTAGAAATGAGAAAAAATTCAACTTCGAAAGATAATTTATTGGAATCTCAACACATACGGTAAGTCGACTAGGTTTACTTTTTGTTTGACAAAAAAAGATCATCTTTATTGGAAGCAAGAGAAGCCAAATCAAAGTACGAGATTTACTTTTATCAAGTGGGTACTATCCTACAATAGAAAGAGTAATGAATATTATTTATTAATGCTAATACATGGTGGATAGGTATTGATACATCGTCTCAATGGAGTGAGATAATGAGAAATGTTGATTATTTTCAAACAAAAGAGGAGAATCCTCGAATCACTATTATAAAATTATAATAGCTGCGGATATTGGCATATCAGTTGACTCTTGGCAAGCATTTTTACGTTTTCAACCTGGATGGAATCTTGCTTCGACAGCATTGTTAAGCAAAATAAAGTACATAGGGTACTTCCACAAATGTCGGATATCTTCGCTAGTAAAATCGTCTTTCCTCTTTGTTGCATTGCACGTGCATTCTGCAAAAGGTGTGCAAGCCTGCTTAAGTAAAATTTTAAGTAATTACTGAATGTTCATAAACATCAGGCATAAATCAGACACCCTGTGCCTATACCCGCATGCTTGATCGAATGTTTCGAAGATTTTCCAGGTTATGGCGTCTGTTCCCGAACCTTTATTTCGCTTCTTAATTCTTCTGTTAGTTGTTGTTCCAAATCGAACCTAAGATCAAATCGTACCCTAACATCATCGGCGACAACTTCACACCGTTCGTGTTGGTATTGTAGTTTTTGACAGAAGAAAAATAAATGCGGCTTTTTTGAAACGTGGTTGACCGATTATCTTTTTCTCTTATTCTTTATTCGAACAATTTTATGGCCCTTCGAAGGCGGATCAAGTATAATCATCATCATAATGGAAAAGTTGATCAAACAACAAAGGGATGAATTGGGAGTGATGTCACGGGCATATATTAATCTCAAAAAGAAAGGAGAACGGTCATCCAGAGGTCAAATTCAAGCCCGCATGGAACAGTTGCAAAAAAGGATGACGGAGATCGAGAAGCGCCATGAAAAAATTATGCTAGGTTCCACAGGCGAGAGTGACGAGGGGAATCCATACTTCAAAACCAATTTCTTGAAGGAAGCCGAAGAAGTGTTTTTGGAAGAAAAGGCAAAATTTCTGGATGCGCTGGAAGAACTTCAACCGACAACAACTCCACAGTCGACGCATTCTCCATCATCGTCAAACAACACCACTGCGATTGTTCACAATGTATCCCGTCGAAAATTGCCTCCGATTGAAGTGCCAACATTCTCAGGAAAATACTCAGATTGGCCCTCATTCAGGGACTTATTTACATCGCTGATAATTGACGACCAGGAACTGTCGAATGTGGAGCGATTGCAGTACCTCAAGTCGAGTCTCAGTGACGAAGCTGTTAGCCTCATCAAGGGTATTCCTATCATCTCTGAAAATTACAACCGAGCCTGGGAGAAACTTACGTCATTCTATGACAATAAAAGAGCGCTCATATATGCATGCTTAAGTTCCTTTTTTCATCTGTCGTCAATGGCGTCCGAATCTCATACTGCCCTGAAACAATTGAAGGACGGTACTTCGGAAACAATCGGAACACTTCAAATGCTAAAAAGGCCTGTTGATGGAATGGAGGATATCATTGTCTTCATTACGGTGCAACGGTTTGATTCTCGGACTCGACGTGATTGGGAGTTGTCACTAGACGATAGCTCGGAACCTATTACGTGGTCTCAGTTAAATTCATTCATGAAGACAAGAATCCAAGCGTTAGAAAGATCCGAAGCAGATCCCACCACGTCAGCCGCAGCTCATAAACAGAAACCTCCATCAACCAAGAAACTCCAGCTAAAAATCACAAGTCATGTGACAGCCAAGAAGTCCACTTGCTCATACTGCCAAGGAGATCACTACATTGCCGGTTGTGATAAATTTCGTACTCTTACCCAAGATAAGCGGTCTGATTTTGTTTCAGAAAAACAGCTGTGTTTCAATTGTTTGGGATCACACTGGAAGCGTGACTGTCGATCAACCAAAAGATGTACTTCTTGTCACGGACGACATCACACACTCCTGCACATGGCCCAAGGTGACGTCAACTCTTCCGTGTCTTCAGCTCGTCAACTCAACAACGACATTGCAGCTCAATCGAATTCTGTTCAAGGTCCAAAGGTTTCCGTGCATACAGTGAATACAATTACCCCGCAGTCCTATCGTATGCTTCTGGCCACCGCTATCGTTATCGCCTCATCAGAAAATCATCGCTCGGCTCCCGTTCGGGTACTCATTGATCCCTGTTCTGAAGCTTCGTTTGTTGGAGAATCATTGATCCAACGCCTAAAGGCGTATCAGGCGTTGGAGGTGCTTCATGTCATACTGTCAAGACTCAAACATCAGTGTTCATCGCTCCTCGCTTTACAAGCGAAATAAAATGGAAGCTTAATGCCCTTATATTGCCGAAACTAACTGAATACTTACCATCGCGTCAACTCATCAACGCAGATCTTTCGTTCATCGCAGGACTAGAACTTGCAGATCCAAATTTCAATTCATCTGCACCGATAGAAATGATACTGGGGGCTGATGTGTTTACGCGTATCATTGACGAAGGGTTGCGTAAGTCCAAGGACAAAAATCTAATTGCTCAAGCTACAGGTATAAGATGGATACTTACTGGATCTTGTTCATCAAAGGCAGAACTTCCTGACTCTCGTACCGAGTTACCACCGCTTACTAGTCTTCAATGTATATTAGACCAAGATCTGTCAACTCAGCTGGAACGGTTTTGGAGTCAGGAAGAGGTAGTACCATAAAATCCTCCTATGCTTACCAATGAAGAAGCTGAGTGTGAGAAGCATTTTTCATCAACGCACAAGCGAGCAAGTGATGGACGATATGTACTACGACTGCCGTTTAAGCAATCTACGAATCAGTTGGGGAACTCAAGACAGTCTGCGCTTTGCATGCTGCAGCATACAGAAAGTCGATTCAAGTCCCAGTCGGAGTTTCGAATGAGGTACAATAAGTTAATGACAGAGTACGAAGAACTCGGACACATGAGGCTGGTACCATCAGAGGACGGTTCTGATTCCAACAATTCTTTCTTCTTGCCGCATCATGGTATTCTTAAAATCAATGGAGAAGAAATGAAGTTGCGGGTGGTATTTAACGGATCGGTTAAACTCCAAAGAGGCCAACATATCAATGATTGTCTTCATGTTGGGCCAAGATTGCAGATTGAGATTTTTGATGTAGTCCTCAGTTGGCGCATGCACTTATACGTTTTTTCGACCGATATCGAGAAGATGTTCCGACAGATACGAATTGACCCAGCTGATCAACACTACCAGCGAATTTTATGGCGAGCGTCAGAAGATCAGGATGTTCTTGTCTACAGCCTAGCAACGGTTACATATGGATTTGCTAGCTCCCCCTATCAAGCCGTGCGAACCTTGCATCAACTTGCAACCGATGAAGGCACGCGTTTTCCTCGTGCCGCCCAACTTCTAAGGGACAACACCTACGTGGACGACATTTTCGCCGGCGCTGACACACTTGAAGAAGCTTGTGAATTGAAAATTGAGTTAATCGAGTTGCTCAAGGCGGGCGGTTTTTCGCTCAGTAAATGGTCAGCCAATCATCCATTACTCTTATCCGACGTAGAAGAGGATCAGCTGGCAAATTCTCGACATCGTACGTGGCAACAATTTGAGGAGGTACAGACGCTTGGAATATCGTGGCAACCGCCAGACGATGCATTTTGTTTCCGAGTCAACCCCTTAAGAAGTGAAGGATTAGTAACAAAAAGGAAATGTTTATCTATTATAGCTCAGCTCTACGATCCTATGGGTTGGATACAATCGGTTTCAAAATATTTATGCAAACACTTTGGCATGTTGGGCTAGGCTGGGATGATTTACTCACTTCTGGAGTCATGGATCCGTTTGTTGGAGAGACTCAACAACTTGCACTCGTACTCTGTGCCACGATGGTCAGGAACCTCACAGGATGTTCAGTTTGTAGAACTACATTCCTTTTCCGACGCGTCGGAACGAGCATATGCGGCTTGAATCTATCTGCGGTGTTTAAACAGACAGGGGTTCATATATACAGTGCTGCTCGCATCAAAGTCCAAGGTTGCTCCCCTGAAATTAATTTCACTCCCACGACTTGAGCTGTGCGGGGCGCAGCTCGCAGTTCGGCTCGTAAAGCGAATTAAAGAAGGAATAAAACTCACGGATTCTGTTTGTCACATGTGGACAGATTCAACAATAGCACTGTCGTGGATTCGGAAACATCCCTCAGCATGGAAGACATTTGTGGCCAACCGAGTCTCTGAAATCCAGGTAAGCCTACCTAATGCATGTTGGCATCACATTTCAGGTGACAAGAATCCTGCAGACCTCGCTACCCGAGGAATATCTTCACAAGAAATGATCGAGTCACCACTTTGGCTCCATGGACCACCACAGTTAAGAGAATCTTCATCTCCGTGGCCTACCTCTCCTAACCTGCACGTTTCCGAAACTTGCCTAGAGAGCCGAACTACGACCTGCCTTGCTGTGGCGACCTCTTGCCAAGAAGTTGATCTATTAAATCGCTACAGTTCCCTTAACAAACTATTGAGAGTCACTGCACGTTGTCATCAATTCATCCACAATCTGCGCCACCAACATCCTCGGACAGCATCTAAAAACAATAGCGAATTAACATCAGCCCAGCTAGCCGATGCTCTACAGTTCTGGATATCCTACGTTCAGAAGCTACATTTCTCGGAGGAACTACGGAGCCTCTCTAATAAGAAACCGTTGCCATCAAGGTCTAGCCTTAGTCGTCTCAACCCATTTGTGGATGATAATGGGACTCTACGCGTTGGTGGACGTTTACGCCATGCACTGCTACACCCTGATGAGATGCACCCAATGATACTTCCTCGTCAGTCTTACCTGACGAAACTACTCACGTGGGATGCCCACCAAAAAACATTGCATGGTGGTGCACAGCTGACTTTGTGTTACTTGCGGCAAAGGTTTTGGATCGTAAGGGGTCGGCAGCTAGTTAAGTCCATAATTTTTAAATGTCTTCGATGTTGGAGGCAACGATCTTCACCGGCCATGCAACAAATGGGAGACCTACCCTCCAGACGAGTTCGGCGATATCGGCCGTTTCTTCATTCTGGGATTGATTTCGCAGGTCCCATCAACCTTCGTCTTTCGAGGGGTCGTGGGACAAAGTCCTACAAGGGGTATATCGCAGTCTTTGTCTGCCTATCAACCCGAGCAGTTCATTTAGAAGTGGCCTCTGGATATTCAGCGGAGGATTTTCTCCAAGTTTATCGACGGTTTGTGGCGAGGCGTGGTATATGTGCTACTCTATCAAGTGACTGCGGAACGAACTTCGTTGGGGCCAATAAGGAATTACGCATACTGTTCCAGCAAGCCAGTGCTCAAAGTAAGGAAATCGCCCAACTTCTTGCCAACGATGGGACCCAGTGGCTCTTTAATCCTCCATCGGCCCCACATTTTGGGGGGATTTGGGAAGCAGCGGTTAAGTCCGTTAAGTTTCACCTCAAGCGCATTATTGGAGAGACATTGTTAACATTCGAGGAAATGTCCACCCTTCTTACGCAGATTGAGGCATGCCTCAATTCAAGACCGCTGCAACCACTCTCGGATGATCCATCAGATCTCTCTGCTCTTACACCCGGGCACTTCCTTATAGGAACATCAATACTCACAATACCGGAACCATCAACATTGGACGTAAAAGGCTCTCGCCTATCCCGATGGCAGTTACTCCGACAGATGTATGATCATTTCTGGAGCAGGTGGTCTTCTGAATACATTCACGAGCTGCAACAGCGACCGAAGTGGCGTACCAGTCAACCATCTGCAAAGGTTGGAGATCTATGCCTGATACGATAAAATCTTTATCCACCGTGCAAATGGCCATTGGCTCGCATTATCGAAGTGAAACCCGGCGCCGATGGACTTGTTCGTGTCGTGCTTCTACGGACAGCTACATCTACGGTTGCGGGACCAATCCAGAAAATCAGTTTGCTACCACGGGAGGAAGAAGTTGGTTCGCCAGAATCTGGCGAAGGCGGGCGGAATGTTCCAAATCGAACCTAAGATCAAATCGTACCCTAACATCATCGGCGACAACTTCACACCGTTCGTGTTGGTATTGTAGTTTTTGACAGAAGAAAAATAAATGCGGCTTTTTTGAAACGTGGTTGACGGGTTATCTTTTTCTCTTATTCTTTATAAGAACAGTTGTCATTTCTCTTTTTTTCCATATCCAAGATTTCAAAGGCGAAGAATAGATCATCTTTTTTAATTTAAAGCACCGGCCTCCACAATGTATTTTTTTCCCTTAACTCCCGCGCTTTCTGCAGTCAAAAAAGTAGTAATGCACTATTTGCCAGAAGCTGATGATATTTATGACGCTTCTGAACATATTTTCCGCAATTCATCTACGTTCTCGTCTAACGCAGGTTTTAGTTAGGCAGACGTTTATGCAAACACCCATACCTATACTATCTTAAGGACACATTTTAGCACAAATTTCACAATTTGTGTCGCTAGATGTCGATTCGCGTCGAAGTTTCGTAAAAAACATCTTCATTTGTCTTCTTAGCAATTCAAGTAATATTTCGCTCTTGGGGTTTTTATTTCGCCTTTATTCCTTCATTCACCTAACCGGCCATCATTCAGCGTTCATCTACTTCCAGTGCACATCTTTTCACATCAAACTAAATATGACGTAAGTAATCTTGAACAGTCCAAGATTTCGATAAAGGTTCCAGATCGATGAAATCGAGTTGATCTCCCTTACCGATAAGATGAGGTTTTCTCCATTTCGACTCACTTGGTAGTGTTGTTAAAAATTGAATTTCAAAAGCTCTAATCCTTTGAGTTACAGTTAGGTTGGGAAGATCCAGTAGACTCGTAATTAGCTCATGAACTAATACCTACCTTTAAATTGTTATGAAGAATTTCTCTTATTTCAGCAGATTCCGTTTGCTATCCAATTCAATTCCTGAAATCCTGAAATTGTGCGCTGTTCTTTTATTGTTTGAAATTCTGGTTCTAGTAAAGAAGTGGATTTCGATCTGAACTTTCAAAGCCACTGGGTGGTGCAATTCAGAGATTGTGCTACATTGGTTCTTTTCTATGTATGCTACTTATTACTGCTGCCATTCTCGAATCGATTTCGCCCAACTCCTGATACCTCATCGCGTCGGAATGAAACTAATGCAGACAATGAAAACTAGACTACAATATACCACCAGAACCTACTGTTGAGGCCGCTGTTTTGGAAGAAGGTGCTTAACGAATATTATACTCACCACATCCCCTCCTGGAATGGAATGCACAGATTATCGCCTATTGTTTTTGTTTTCTGACGAAATGTCAATCACCTCAACCAAATCGACATTTGCTCGTATTCAGTATTAAGGGCCCACCATAACATGTTTCTTACAAAGCCTATGACATGCCCATATTGGGAATATGCGCAGTTTCGTTAAATTTTCGTTAACTTGAGCGAGTTTACGGAAAGACTAAAGGAAGACATTCCGCGCGGAATTTTGACAAGTGACGCTGGACAAAAACAAAAAGTTTTTAATTGTTTCAGTTTATTTTCCACTCTTTCTTTTTCCATCTTTCTCACTTTTAATAAAACGATTGTAGCCAGACCGAAAATAAGCAAACCGAATTCCTTAAGTTCGCTTAAGTTCATTATGCATAACCTAACTTACCCGAACCTGCCACTGGCGTTTGGCGGGCTTTGCCTTGAAGAGGCTATATGAATTGATGGTAGAGCATTGGTGTTGACGAACGACGTCTCCCCGAACTCGAAGCGACACCGATCTACTAAACCTGAGGTGCTCGGGCTCACGGAGAGCGACATCATGTTCGTAGAGGAATCGCCGCTCCACGGAATTGCGGTCCACGTGGAAGATTAGCGGTACCGCTGATCTATCCTGGATCAGCCCACATTGATTTAAGTAGAGAATTGCCTCTGGTGGAACAAAGCCGTTAAGGCGCACTCTCTCGTGGTACAAGTAGTTGGCGTAGTAAGCCTCGGAGAGCAGGTTATGGACCTAAGTCATTGTTCTTGCAACGTAGCTTCGAATCAGTTTGATCAGAAAGTTATCCACTCGTACAATCCTAACCCTATTATATAGGACCTTGTTCGGCTAAAATTTCATGTACTCAAATTCAGGTGTCCTATGTAGCCAAAGACAAGTCCTGAGACATTATCTCTCAAACACCCGAATCCTTCCCATTAAGCCGGCTCTCACATTGAACCAGACGGGACATCCATAGGCAAATATTGGCCTGATTAAGGCCATGTAGCAGATTACCTTCACTCTGGAATCAAGTTGGCTGCAATGGAACAGCCATCTTGTCAGAGCGAAAGCGCCCCGGGCCTTTGCCAGAGCAGCATCTACATGTTTGTCAAAATATAGATACTGATCCAGCACGATCCCAAGCTATCTGACTACACTTTGTCTCGCCAGTGGACGCCCGTCCAGTTTGAGAACCTGCGCCATTTTTTTCTAGTGTCCCGAGAGGCCTTAGACAAAGGCGTTCTGAACAATATAGATTCTGATTTCTGGAAGGCGATCATTGGACCTGATCTGTACGACAATTAAATCGTCCGCGTACGCTATTGAATGGTGAAGAGAAGTGACCTATCAGGTCACTGAAGTAAATGCTGAAAAATATCGGCGAGTTCACCGTACCCTGTTGCAGTCCGTTGTTAATATCAAATGTTTGGGTAAAAGTCACGTTGGCAATTTTCACATCGAACTTTCTACCTGTTAACATGTCAAACATCATATATAGCAGTGGTTTACTTATGCCCAGCCGACTGAGCTTGTAATAAAGACCTTCTAGCCATACGGTGTCGAAGGCTTTTTCCAAGTCAATCAGACAGGCACCCGTGCAGATTTGCCGGGTTAGAGGTGTTTTTACCCTTCTTGGGGATTGGTTGCACCACCGCTGTCTTCCAGTGCACTGGATAATATGCATTATTCAGTGCATTGTTGAACAGGATAGCGTATGTCCCTACAGCCACTGGCGGGAGGTGCCTAAGCACAACATTCGATATTCCGTCGATTCCCGCGATTTTTTTTCTTTTCAATGACTTGAAGATCGTCTGGAGATCCTCCGTCGAAATGAACAGGGTGTTAGCCCCTTCACTGGCGACGGCATTGTTTGCCATACGATCATCGTTGAACCTAGTAAAACCAAGATTCTCTGATCGTCAATGATCGATATCATTTTGGAGGTAGGAGTGATGAAGTAGGACTCTGTTTTCCAGGTCGCGGTTTGGGTGAATGCTGTCATTCACCGTATACACTTCCTGTAATACAGCTCCCACTGTCGCCACCTTCTCCTGGGAATCCTCGATCACGAAGAAATCATCATCCAAGACGGCGCTCTCTGGATCGATGTTGGTTGTTGGTAGCAAGCGTTCATTGTCTGACGTTCTCAAAAGCTGAATGTCATTCTGATTGTTTCTCCGAAAGATTTTATTTATTTGCGGGAACATACTCGCGCTGTTGGATTTTACAGCACGAATTCTATTGTTTCAATGCAAACTTACAGATATTCTGTAATTTTCCTTGATCAACTGTTGGAAATTTTTAATCAGTGACTTCAGTGTAGTGACCTCCGAGTTTTGTCCGTCGGTAAACCGCCTGTACAAGAGTTTGAGTCTTGTCAGTAGTCTACTTTTTTTGTCTGTGCAGTGTGTCGGTTGTCGCGTTTCGGTATACGTTCGTGGTATCGTGCTGTCGTTGGCGTGGTATCGTACTGTTCACTGTCTGTTTAATAGTATCGTCTATTTGTTTGAAGTATCTCTCAATCTCTTAGTTTGACAGGTTCCTATTGGATGACGGAAACTAAGCGTTCGAAGCGAGCGTTCTCGTCAGGGAAGTCACTGTCATATGTGAAGGTCCGTAGACGGTTAGTAGACCATTCGTTCGTGTCAGCCAGTCTCAATCGAGAGTGAAGCAACATGAGATCCAGGTAGTAACGACGGACTATCTGTCGCGAGTATCTTGAGTCTATACTCCATGCTCTGCAGAACCCACCAATGGCTTAGTAGGCTTCCCCTAGTGTTGGAACTGTTATTTCCCCAATCACTATGTTTGGCGTTTAAATCGCCTGCCAGAATGTAAAAGTTTTCTACCGAGTTTAAGCGCAGAGAACGAAAAAGTGTCTCGAGCTCTGCAATGAAAACATTGGGTTGAGGTGCTTCAGGTGCATAGGCTGATACAATATGCATTCTCTTTCCATTTCGGAGAGGAATGCACACAATACAGGTCTCTAGCACCTGGAACCTCCGCATTTCACCGCTATATATGACTTTATGTTTTAAATTTTATGAAGATCGCAACTCCCCCGCCTTGTGTGGCGTTTTTTATTTTGGAATTGGATTATTTTGGAAGAACTGTGCCGAATTTTGTGCTTCTAGCCTAGCTTTGTTTCGCTAACCAAAAGTACATCGGGGCTTTCGTCCTCCAACAGGTTAAAAAGTTCGGTTCTTCGCTCGACCCTAATCAATGAATTAACATTCACCGACAGGATCTCTACGTACTCTCTACCGGCGTATCCATTACGATTTTAGGTGCGCTAGGCCGGACAGAAGCGAGTAGATTCTATCCACTCGGGTCGCCTGCACCTGGCTGTTGGAGCTGGCCGATCTGCCCTTGGATGGCGAGCAGGATCGAACGCAAGTCCACCTCGGCCTCCGGTGCCTTGATAACAGGCACTGGGGCTTTAGGAGCAGCCACAGGCTTTTGTACTGTCTGCCCAGACCTGCTGCCATTTGGGCGTAAGTCATTTGGGGTCTGACGGCTGGTGCTTGTAAGCGACCTGCGGAACGTTTCTCCTCATCCTTCTGCTTACGAGCTAGGCCTTTGAGGAGCATCGTCTGCAACCTCTCGGCCTTGGGGGTGAACTTTTAAGAGAACTCCTTTAAGAGGTTCTTAACCCGCTTATGCTGCTCCAGTGTATTACACTGGATAGCATAGCGGTTCTGTCCTAAGCCTTTAAATATAAAACTACCTACGCCAATGACATTCTCACATAAGTCGATGGTTTCGCGTAAGGCCGTGGTATGGGTGAAGATTGGTGGCACATTCTCTTTACTGCTATGTTGTTGCTGCATCTGTTGAAGCTTGTTGTTTCTGCTGTTGAAGTGGCTGCGATTTACTGGCTGTTGTTTTTTCTTTCTCGTTCTTCCGCATGTCGCTCAGCCTATTTACTACGGCCTTTAGTTTGGCACGTAATAGGCGCTCTTCTTCTTCGAGTTCGTTACGCACCTCCTCTGCCTCCGAACTTGAAAGGGGTTATTTTCCCGCCTGTAATGGCTTTCCCTACCCTCGGAAAGTTAAGCAACGTCAACATCCACGGGGAGTCTATGTTGTGGATTCTGAATTTATTTTTGCTGCTATTTTTGATGTCGATGGCGCCCCTTCCCCCGCTTCGACTGGCAGCTTTTCAGTCGAAGTGGCGAGGGAAGGGCGCTTAACCAAATTCGATCCCTGGTTAAGTCTCCGTCTTCTTTAAATAACGTCAGTCATTGGAACGGCAGACGGAGTTGCGAAATCAGATGATCCATCTAGCTGATCATCCGACTCTGAGTCTGTGAGACGAACGAGTCTTCTCCCGACGTCTGTAGACATGTTTTTCCTGCTATTACTAACGTATGTGTATTAAAATAGCAGGAAACAAGAAAAAAAAACACGAAGTAAACTTTTTCCCCACTAGGGGGTCGAACACCGAACTTTCGGTTCCCGGATCGGGCACTCTACCACTGCGCTATTCTAGCTGTTGGCAGCACATCGCCCAAACGCTGACTTCAAATGTTCAAATAGTTGAATATTTTTTTTATTTTATACACCACTAAGTTAAAACACGACTGTTCACTATCGCGGTCTGTGATCAACTGATATTTTAAAACATATTAAACAATAAGTGAAAGCAGATGAAATTCAGTGTCTAGCGATAGCAACAATCTCCCGCAAAATACCCATTTTCCCCATTAACATATATAGGTATTGATATCATTTCATGGAACATGTGAATCTTGGGTGCGTGTTGTACCTAGAGCGTGCTCCTGATGTTATAAATATAGTTTCAAGGGCGCCAGGAAATTTGACAATGAAAACAAGCATTATATTCATTAGTGTTGTAAACTTAATAATTTTAGGTCACTCTACGTCATTTGTAGCACACCATCTTTTCTCCTATTGTACCAGCAATTACATAATGAATATCATGCGCTTAACTATACATTTAGTTCGCATGCGCCAGCATCGTTCGTTGATGCACACAAATCGATTTTGATGCACACCCATGACTAGCGGGGCCTAATCGGGACAATTCCATAATTTTAGTGTTTTAAAACGATAACGATGGCTATATCATATCATCTACGAAGCCAATGATATTGACTTTTTGCGATAAACTTAGTAGCAAGACTTTGCCTTTATTAGGGGAAGCAATGCGGATCCTTAAGGTACTCTCGCGCACATTATAATAATTATCATATTTTTCTATGTCTGTAATGGATTCCGCCACTCCTGAAAATCAAAACAAACGAACCTTTCATCGCCAATGCCCTCTGGACGATTTTGAACGATGCTGTGACGGCTTAACGACAGTTTGTCATTTGTCGGTTGGTACTTTGGAAAGACCGGAGGTGCAAACTGCGGTAAGCCAAATGTTCAAATGGGGAACACAGTGTTTGGACTCCATCAAGTCCAACGTCCCGCCGATAGTAAAGCCGCCAATCGTTAAGAATATGCAAGCTTAACAGCCTAAGATATGATGAGACGGGAACTTCTTCTACAAGGCTCTCTTGATGAATGATGTTTGAGGATAGAACATAATAATTATTTATGTCATCAAAAGGCCTTAGCTGACACTTGCTTATGGCGATCTGGCGGAAGTTTTTCTAAAACTTGAATTTGACCGTTCAAGACGGTTGGCGTAGAAATGCGCAGGTATTTGTTATTCCTGAAATTACTTCGTTTTGAAGGCGTCGATAAATTCTACACAAAGTCTAGACGATGCCGATGATTCAACGACGATGCCCTACTACGTCCTTCATTAACTTTCTAATGTTATTGTTCAAACAAAATTACGAAAACAAAAATAATATGAATTAAGTCAATTTTCGAAAATTGAGGTTAATAGGGGTTTTTTTTAATTCATTTTAATTATTAATTTCTTAAAACTATCTGACGCGCTAGACAAAAATGATTAAGCTAGCTTAAAAAACTTATAAATACCTTACTGGCCCTATACGGACACTCTAAAGCAAGCAGAACAGATTAAATTATATAATACCTTTCGGCATTATAAAAATAAAAATAGTAAAATTATTAAAATAATTGAAAACTTAACTAAGAAAATGTTTGTTTTATAAAAACTTTGCATCAGATTACTTTTTTTATAATATACTAGCTGTACCCTGCGCATTTCAACGCCACCAACTAAAATAAATTTGAAGGAAAGACATTACACAAATATTCAATTCATTTTGCTGACGATGGGGTCATTATAAGTGATGATCAGGCGTCCCTACAACGAGCACTTGATGTGTGGGTGGACATTTTTGAGGGACACGGGTATCGTATTAGTTCAAAGAAGACAGAGTATCTGTGCTGCCCGTTCTCTGACCCTCATCAGCCTATTCCAGACATTTACTTGAATGGAAGAGTGCTTCCCAAGTGTGAAAAGTTTAAATATCTGGGATCTATGATTCATAGAGAAGCAACTTGTGATGACGACATCAAACATCGCGTAATCATCATCCAAATCACGTAAATATCATCCATCCCGCGTAAGGGTGGATGAAGTGGCGGGAAAACTCCGCCATCTTCTGTGATCGAAAAATGCTTCCTAAGCTGAAAGGAAGGCTCTACACTTCAGTTGTACGTCCGGCGCTCACATACGGTTCACAATGCTGGACAATGCACAAAAAGTATGAGAGCAAATTAAAGGCAACTGAGATGAAGATGCTTCGCATGACAGCGGGAGTAACAAAGCGTGACAGAATTAGAAGTTCAAAGATCCGAGGAAGCCTCCACGTAAAAGAAACCATCACAAGAAACATAGAGCGCGACCGACTCAGTTGGTATTGCCATGTTCAAATGAGAGATCCTTTGAACCCCGTCCAAAAAGCGTTATCAATCAACATTCCAATTTCAACACGCAAATAAGGCAGGCCGAAAAACAATTGGTGCAAACAAATGCAAAAACACCAGCATTTGATTGGCCTCAGCGATGAAGTAATCCCAAACCGGGAAGCCTGCCGCTACTTTGTGAGGTCAAACCGGCGGACCCCACAAGCGGACCAGTAGGAATGCAGTTAAGTGGGAAGGTTATGGTCCTACACTTCTGACCATAACAACGCCAGAGAAAAAAGGAAAAGAAGAAGAAGGTTCAATTCATTTTGACTCATTTTATTGATTTTGTTCATTTCGAAAAAAATTGTGACATTGCAGCGTTTTGTTTCAATTCGATATTTATTGAAGTGCTGTGGGATACACAATATTTTTTGTTTTTCCATTTGGTGCGTAAACGAGTAAATCAGAAGGTTTTCCGACGCGTGAGCAGGCCACATAGAGCTGCCCATGGGAGAAGCATGGATTCTGGAAATTTAATCCACACACTTGGAACGATTGTCCTTGTGCTTTGTTGATAGTCATTGCGAAAGCGAGTCGCACTGGGAACTGCAAACGTTTGAATTCGAATGGCATATCTGTCGGGATCAGTGTTGCCTCGATAACCTTGTTCATCATTTTCTTGACTGGGAGTCTGGTTCCGTTGCAAAGCCGTGGTGGATTTATGTTTCGAAGAAGAATGATGGGTACGCCAATTTTCAATCTAAGAACGTGCGGTGTCATGCATGGCAAATCAACCGAATCCAAGAATTCAGTTGGATAGTTGACAACTTCGTCTTGATTCACCACAGTATCGATGGACTTATATGTTGTCGTTTCGCCGGGTATTCCATTCTGAATGGTGAAGTTGATGGTATTAACATCAATGTTTTTGGCCGCTAATATAGCACGCGTACTGAGCCACTGATAAATTTTGTAGTTCTGTGCAATATTTGGGAAAACTTTTTGCACCAATTCGTCTATGCTTTCTGTGATCTTACAAAAGTTTGCTGGCAAGGTGATACATTGCTTAGATTCATCAATTTGAATTCGTCCATTTCCAATATCCATTAATTGTTTTGCAAAATTTCCAGCCGTTGCATCCCGTTGTAGTTGTACACGCATGTTGGTTTTCAAAATCAATTTCTGTAAATGACGCCATAAAACTGATGATTTGAGACATGCATTAAGTTCATCAGCGGGTGTTGAACGTGGTATAACCGGCAGTGTTTGTCGAAAATCACCAGACAATAAAATGAGTGCGCCCCCAGTGCGTTTCCTCTCAAATCTCGCAGTGTACGATCAAGCGCTTCCAATGCTTTCTTGTGAGACATTGTGCATTCGTCCCATATGATAATTTGACACGTTTGGAGTACTTTGCCCATTCCATAGTTTTTGCTGATGTTGCATGTTGGTGCCTCAATATTTTGCAAATTCAACGGCAGTTTCAATGCTGAATGCGCTGTTCGGCCACCATCCAAAAGAGTTGCCGCAATTCCAGATGATGCAATGGCCAGAGCAATATTATTTTGTGATCGTATGGTTGCCAAAATGAGTGAAAGAAGAAAAGTCTTGCCTGTACCACCCGGCGTATCTATGAAAAACAGTCCACCGCTTTGTACTGTGACTGCACCCATAATTCTGTCATACGCAATGCGTGGATTGCATGTAAATGTGATGAACAAATCTGGACGACCATATGCGCGAACGTATGTCATCGCATCTTGTGCGTATTCATGCATGTGCCGTGGACTCCGCGTGAATGTAGACGGTAATATGACCATTCTTCCCAATTCGTTGGGATTCACGTTACCATCATTAACGATTGCGTCTCGTAAATGGATGTACTCTTCAGAACGAAAATCGGTTTGATTCAATCGAATATATAGGAGTCCTTCGGTTTCAATCTTCGCGTACATGTCGACGATGTATTTGTTCGATAATAAAGGACAAAATTGTACAAAATCACGACAACACAGTTTATTATTTTGAGTCCACTCTGACCGATAGTTCACTTAAGACTAATGTGACAAATTTTAATTTTTAGCAACGGAACTCGAGTGCTCACGAATAAATTCAAATTCGTAAACACTCGAATTTCACAAATGAATTGAATTCGAGTGTAGGAACAGACAGTACCGTCGCTCGGAATCTGATATTCGTGAGCGACCTAGTAATGACCGTTCGCACACTTACAATTAGTGTCAACGCAGTAGAATGCATGAGAATATAAATCTTAACACACTCCCCTCCTTAGAGGGTTCTTAGCCTCTAACTTAAAACAAAACCCTTTATTATTGTTATCTTGGGCTAAATATTCTTTGAATGAAGGTTAAACAAACGTGTTAACGAAAGATACTAATGTATTAACAATCATAGCAATAAGAAAAGAGAGAGAGAAAAAAAAAATGAAAATAGTGACTTAGACATTCACTTGAAAACGAGAGGATCTGGGAGCCGGCTTAGGCTTCCGTCGTCGATGACGGCAATATATGACCACCGCCCCATTCATGCCAGCCAGTAATAGATAGCCTAATCCGTAGTGATGATAGTCATGCCAGTTAATTTTTTCCGGTAGTTCCTCGGACTGCGGTATTACTGTGTTGATTTGATCCTTTAATTTTACAAATTCCACTTCATCAATGTCATGTATCTGCGGGAGGTCACTGGTACTTGGTTTTGAAGGGTTTAGGATCCAAGTGATTATGTTGGTGTTTGGAATGAATGAGTTTTTGATGGTGACAGTATTATTGTACTCCAATATTCCCCTGATAGACATGGTTGGCATTTTGAGCATACAAGGTTCCTTAAATTCAAGCAAGCCATTTCCGACCTGTTACCCGAGATCTTGTAGAGAATATCCACCGATTAGAACCCTTCAATGCCTTCCAGTAATCTCCATCGGGGATTTTTTTTAACGTGCACTCGTGAAGAACATTGTTCTTATGATTCAACAGTGCTATTTCGCAGCTGCTCGTGGCAGCTTGTTTGGTGTAAGTGGGATGTACTTTTTTACAGAGCAAATGTTGCGACGATAATTCCTTGCACAAACTTAATTCGAATTCGGAGAGCAAAAAGAATTCATCCCTTGTTGGTGAAATAGCCAACAATTGTGAAGACGTTTCCACTAGATAACTATACGACTGTTGTAGAATGGGAATAGGAAGTAGATTAAACAATTGAAATTCCGCGCTATCGGCAAGTGGGAGCCGCATTTCAAAAACAACCGCCTCTTTCAAAACTCGTCCCTTCACCGAGACCATTTTGTACAGGTCCATTGTTGATCCCTTCGCTGGTGTTAGTGTAGGCGGTAGATGTGCCTTTATTAGCATGATCTGTTCGGTAAGTTGGTGAGGTGTTATTATTTGAGGATTAATCCTTGCATGATTCAAATCTAAAATTACATCTAAGAGTAGTTCTTGAATCTTTTCGAGATTTGAAATTGCCAGGATCAAGTATGAAGTTAGAGAGGCGATATTTTGTTTCACATCATTTTCCACCTGTTTTTCTTGAATTGCGTTTGCGATTTTGGTCAAGTAGGCATTTAGAGCCTGAGATTGCTGATTAATTTGAATTACACTACGCTTTAGAAGATTTGACGTAGAATCGGCGATGGAACTTTGTTTTTGGATGAGTTCCATCAGATGCTGCTGGTTTTGCTTGGCCTTGTATATTTGACTCTCAATATGCTTGGCATCATCCTGATCAAGAACCCCGAATAGGCTATTAGCCACTTTTCCCACAATATCCAGAGGGGATCTTACTACTCGAGTCCCTTCCTGACCTCCCATATTGTAGTTGTACAGAATCTCGTTGTTGTGATTTATGGCTGTGAACCTGTGTGTTATTGCATCGATCGTTGGTTTGCAATTTACCTTGTGAATGTTTTCCTGCGCACAAAATTCTTCTAGTCGCTGAAGACACGACTCAATTTCACGCAATTCCAAGAAATAGGCTGTAAGGTTATAATATACGTATATATTCCAGTAGCTATTAATAGTTTGTATTTTTCCAATGTCTTCGAAATATATACCAACCGCTTCATCTAGTGGATTTATCTTTACTCGGTCTGTTTTTTGAGCTATTGAGGAAGGGAAGCTTAAACACACCATGAGAGCAATCGACAACAGTGATGTTACAATTTTTTTGCGTTTCGGCGTTGGTTTCTCAAGGCAATTAGTTTGGAAAGTACCCTTAGTGATTTGGCTGTTAGTTTTCAAGTTTTCTGGTCCATTTACCGTATTCGTCTCTGTTGGTATAGGTAGCGGGCACAGGTTGTGTATTGCTCGTTTAAAGATGCCGTTTCGCGTTTTGACGGTGGCCACCCGAATTAAATCATCATTACCCTTTATAACCTCCTCTATACGTCCTAGTTTCCATTTCATAGGCGGAACATTTGCTTCCTTGAGTACCACCAACGTTCCAGGCACCAAATTGGGTGATGGCTGGGTCCATTTCGATCTTTGTTGTAGGAGATGTAAGTATTCACATGACCATCTTTTCCAGAAATGCTGTTGGATGTGTTGTATTTGACGGAATTTTTTAACACTGTTAATGTTGCTGTCCAAAACGTTTGGCTCGGGCAATGTTGTAAGTGGTTCTCCGATTAGGAAATGCCCAGGTGTCAATGCCTCTAAGTCATTTGGATCAGATGTGATTGGCGTGAGAGGGCGTGAATTTAAAATCGCTTCTGTTTGTATAACCACTGTTAGCAACTCCTCGTATGTCAATGATGTTTCACGAAGAAAGCGTATTAACAGACTCTTTGCGGACTTAACTGCAGCCTCCCAAAGTCCCCCAAAATGCGGTGCACGCGGCGGAATATATTTCCAATTTATACCATTTTCCAAACACATACGATTGATAACCGTTTGGTGGCTTTCGGATTCAAACGCCTTTTTTAAGTCTATAAGTTCGGCTTTTGCGCCCACAAAATTGGTGGCGTTGTCACAAAATATGGTATGGCATATACCTCTTCTACCGACAAATCTTTTCAAAGCGTGGATAAATGCCTCCGCAGAGAGATCGCCCACCACTTCTATGTGAACTGCCTTTGTCGAAAAGCATACAAACATCGCTAGGTATGACTTTGTAGGAGTCTTACCTCTGACCTTATAGTGCGTTTTTATAGGACCACATAAATCCACTCCACAGTAATAAAAGGGGGAAGAGGGAGTGACTCTCTCCTTCGGCAAGCTGCCCATCATTTGTGCGACAGGCCTGGGATTTGAACGAAAGCATTTTATGCAACTGGAGGCTATTTGTCGCGCCATTCTTCCTACACTTAGAATCCAATATTTCTGCCTTGAAATTGCAATCAACGCTCGAGGTGCTGCGTGCATGTGTGATTGATGCAAATATGCTAGAAGTAGTTTTTTAATGCAATTATTTTTCGGTAGCAAGATCTGATGTTTGGCATCAACTACAATAGATGAATTTTTTAACCTTCCACCCACTCTAATTAGTTTAGTTTTTTCATCGAAGAATGGCGACAACGACGCTATGTTGGAATATTTATGCACATTTGCATTCCTCTGCAAAGAGCGATAGTCATCCGGAAATTCTCTTCTTTGCACGCATACCCAAATAAAATTAGTCCCACGATGAAGTTCGTCCACTGTTAACTGTCCTATATTTCTCAGTGACTTGTTCTTTCTGCAATTACTATAAAATCGAAAACAGTATGCAAATATCTTTTGTAATGTAAAAAATTTATTTTTATGATTAACTTCTTCAACCAATATTTCGTTGCTAACTGTTGTCGCTGCTAAAACGGACTTCTTCCTACGACGTTCTGGAACATCTTCTGGAATAGCATGCTGCATTGCTTCCCATAAACTCTCATCTTCGGAAAGAAAGTCAGGACCATTGAACCAGGCGGGCGTTTTAAGAAGCGTTTGTAATCCCATCCCTCTAGAGACCATATCAGCCGGATTGACGCTTCCCTTTATGTAGTTCCATTGTTGTATATCCGTGTTTGCTTGGATTTTAGCCACCCTATTTGCGTCGTAGGTCTCCCATGTGTAAGAAGGTGATCTAATCCATGCTAGTACTGTCGTGGAGTCGTTGTAATAACGCACTTTGTTTATTTTAACAGTTAGCAATTGCAGTAGTATTGTTACCAGTTCCACCATGAGCACAGCGCCGTGCAATTCCAATCGTGCTATGGATGTTGCTTTGAGGGGCCCAATTCTCGACTTCGAACATAGCAATTGTGAGTAGATGCATCCACTGTCATCAACAAATCTAAGATATACGCATGCCCCAAAGGCACTCAGGCTACTGCCCGAAAATGGGTGTAGTTCAATATCGCTGCAAGGACGGGAAGCATATCGTGGGATGCTTAGCTCGTTCAACGTGGAGAATTCTTTCAGGTACTTATGCCATTTATTAGCTTGCTCTTCCGGAAGTTGATCATCCCAGGATAACTTTGTTTTCCAAAGTTCTTGAAGAAAAAGCTTCCCGAGGACTATTGCAGGTCCAAGTAATCCCAACGGATCAAATAACCGGGCAAAGTCAGCGAGTACAGTTCGTTTGCACACAGGTCCGTACACTCTCTCATAATCAAACTTAAACTTAAATGCATCGGAGGGCGGGTCCCAAATAAGTCCCAACGTTTTAATCACTTCGGATTGATGAAACCCAACAAGTTGTTCTTTATGTTCTTCCGGGATTTTTTCTAGTATTCTGGGGTGGTTGGCGCAAAACTTTCTTAACTCGGAGCCTCCCAGTTTCAAAAGATGACGGATTTCAGTCAACAATTTTTCGGCATCTTCTACACTCTCTGCGCCCGTAAGGCAATCATCCACGTAAAAACACGATTTTAATGCCTCGGCAGCACGGGGGTATTCACCTTTGTTATCATCTGCCAACTTCATCAAATATTTCGTAGCTAGATATGATGCGGATGCTGTGCCATACGTTACAGTATTAAGCTGATATGTTTGCAATGGGTGGTCATGTTGTGATCTCCACAAGATTAATTGCATCCTTCTATCCTTACAATCTACTAATATTTGTCGGTACATCTTGCTTATGTCTCCAGTAAAAACATACCTATGTGATCGAAAGTTAGTTATAATGGAAAATAGATCTGGTTGGACTGTTGGACCAACCATTAATGTTGAGTTGTTATTGAGCGAGTGCCCGGAAGTGCTTTTGGCAGATGCATCAAACACTACTCGAAGCTTGGTGGACGAGCTTTCTGGCTTGACAGTACAATGATGAGGGATAAAGTAGTGTGTTTTTGGAATTTCTTCGGCAGATACTGGGCTCATATGACCCAAAGATTCGTACTCATCCATGAACCTTACATATGATTCTTTCAATAGTTATAATCTTTTTTCCAATCTTTTCTCTAAGGAGAAGAATCGCCTTTTTGCTGACTCCCATGATTCCCCAAGTAACAGATCTGGTTCACGTTTGAAAGGCAATCTTACTGAAAACCGTCCACCTGGTAAGATCTTAGTATGCGTTGTGAAATGTCTCTCGCATTGGTGTTCCTCTTCACTTAGGACATTAGTGGGGTTGTCATGCGATTCCGTCTCCCAGAACTTGCGCACTAATCTGTCCAGTGATGCGAATGAGGGCCTTGTCGCTAGGTGACAATGAGCTGGGGTATTTGTCGGTGAGGCACTTCCAGCCACAATCCAACCCAATTTCGTGTTGCGTAGGACTGGTAGATTATTTGATATTTGGATATCTCCTGGTATGAACAAGTCGAAAAATACTTCTGCTCCCAAGAGCATATCAATGCGTTGGGCCTTGAAACACATGGGATCCGCAAGTTGCACATGCGGCGGTAAATTCCAATGCATTATGTCTATTTCTTGAGTAGGTTGGTATTCACTGATACGAGGCATGATGCTTGCCTCAATTATTGACCTATATGATGAGGTCCTGGACTCAATTGTCACACTAGTGACGTATTCAGCCTTGCATTCCCTACCTCCTATACCACTGATTGGTATATCCATTCGACGCTTCCTATGGCCTAACTCGTGAGCAAACCTTGTCGTTATGAAATTTAGTTGTGAGCCAGAATCTGATAGGGCACGGCAAGGAGTACGGGACCCACACGCAGAAATGACATTGACGATTGCTGTGGCGAGATAAACTTCACGGTTTCTCGGCTGGCGACCTATTGCTGCGTTGGCAGAATAGCTCGACGACTGACTTGCATAAACCTTAACAGTATTAGGCTTACCAGGCTGATGTTCTTGGTCATCCTTTTTGTTGAGTTGATGTTGCCGCATCTGACTTGACTCTTGAACTTGTTGATGATGACTTGCTTGCTGAGTGAGTTCTTGCTGTCGGTTGGATTTTGTCTTCTGATGATGCTGAGTAGTAGGGCTATGCCGGTTCTAGACCAGGAAATGAGTCAGAAATGAGTCATCACCGTTCAAGGTCGTTTTTTTGACTTCAAGGCCGCTTTGACTTCAAGGCCGCTTTGACTTCAAGGCCGCTTTGACTTCAAGGCCGCTTTGACTTCAAGGCCGCTTTGACTTCAAGGCCGCTTTGACTTCAAGGCCGCTTTGACTTCAAGGCCGCTTTGACTTCAAGGCCGCTTTGACTTCAAGGCCGCTTTGACTTCAAGGCCGCTTTGACTTCAAGGCCGCTTTGACTTCAAGGCCGCTTTGACTTCAAGGCCGCTTTGACTTCAAGGTTTTCCGTTTTTTTGTTTATTGTTTGTTCAAGACTGAAAAAAAAATTATTTTTGATTTCCCCCCATTCATTTATCCATGACCCATAAAGTAAGTATGTATGTATGTACATATGTATGTGAACCTGGAAGCAATGTGTTACCATTGAGTGTCATCATAATACCGATTTTACAGAATTTGTTTACTTTGTTCGTGCAGTCATTTGGGTCACCCAAGTGCGTAGCTTGTATAAATGACCACTCGACGTTCAAGCACAAAAGATCGGTTCGATTGGTTATGACCTCGCGCATGTGGTCGTTTGGTTCGCTTAAGTGCGTTGCTTGCATAAATGACCTTAGCCGGGGGATGTTCGTTATACATCGAACATTAGAAAATGCTTATTCGGGGTTATAGAGTCGATCGCTTGTGCAGTGTGTTTATATGTTTATGCTATGATTTATATGACGTTTTTTTTAGTTTTAGATGGGATTGCTGTGTTCTAGACATGCGGTAACGTGTCATCTGACAGGAAGGCCGTTCATGTGTTGAGAGCTTCATCGTCGGTTGAGGGGGATTACTAATTTGATGTGTGTTGCTACATATGTGATTTCAAGGTCGTTTTTGAATTCAAGGTCGTTTTGACTTCAAGGTTTTTTTGGTTGCTGAGTGTATGCATGTGGCTTGGGTGGGGGGTGTTTCAAAGGCCTTTTTCGTTTTTTTGGTTGCTAATCTGACAAGAAGGCCGTTCATGTGTTGGGAGCTTCTTGGTCGGTTGAGGGGGATTAATAATTTCAAGGTCAGTCATAAGTAGGTTTGAGCTTTAAAGTCGTTTTTCAGCTCCTCATCTATGTATGTACGAACGAGTTTATAAGAACTGATTCTGAAATGCGTCTGATTAATCTGGTGTGTGTTGCTATGAACAAAAAAACAAAAATCTGTGTACGGGGTCATTGACACTTATTGCATTTTATTCTGATCTGCGTCTGATTAATCTGGTGTGTGTTGCTATGAACAAAAAAACAAAAATCTGTGTACGGGGTCATTGACACTTGTTGCATTTTATTCTGATCTGCGTCTGATTAATCTGGTGTGTGTTGCTATGAACAAAAAAACAAAAATCTGTGTACGGGGTCATTGACACTTATTGCATTTTATTCTGATCTGCGTCTGATTAATCTGGTGTGTGTTGCTACGAACAAAAAAATTAAAATCTGTGTACGGAGTCATTGAACTTGTTGCATTTTTAATATACCGTAATAACAAATAATATGGATCCTCAAATTAAAGAAGTGATTGAAAGACAACAATCACATTTATTGAGTTTCCTTTTGCGGAGAAATAGTGATTGTGATAATGCTGCGAATATTGAAGCAAATTTAAAAAACTGTGAAAAAGATATAGAACTTTTAAAAAGTTGGTTACCTGATGCTAAGTTTACCGGGCAAAATTATTATCTTACATTATCATCATACAAACAACTCTTTGTTCCACAATCAAGTGAGGAGATGTTAAAGTGGGAAGATCTCCCGAATTCGGCGTTTAAAAAAAGAATCAGATCGGGTGTTATAACCAATTTAAAACACGCCGATCCTAAGCTTTTTCTGAGGGATTGCAGACCAATAATTATCAATCAACTGCAGGAGATAATCAACGAGTACATCAACATAAAAATTAATGCTGTTTTCTGTGGTGAGTTCCGGAAATATGATGATAATGAGGAGATTAGACAGGAGATGAAATATATAAGTACGAAAAATGTATGTATTAGTTCAAGTGATAAAAATATCATAGAAAATATTGTATGTGAAAATTTGGAAAGCCAATTACTAAACAAATTTGATGAGTTTCAAGAAAAAGATAGTGGATGGGCATTGGCATCCATTATAAATATTGTATTTAATATAAGTAAATATATACCAATGCAAGGTAGTTCCTATATTAAAACCCCGTTAAGTATTGCATATAAGAGAGCGTGCATTAATGTTAAAAATAATGACAATGCATGCTTTGCATGGGCAGTAGTATCTGCTTTATTTCCAAGTAGAGTACATGCTGATAGATTATCAAGCTATCCACATTATACGAATGTACTAAATTTAAATGGAATAACCTTTCCGATGTCATTAGATCAAATTGTATTGTTTGAAAAAAACAATAACATTTCAATAAATATTTTTACCATGCATAAAGAACAACGTGATAAAAAACTTAATATATATTCTCTGAAACTTTCTAAATACGTATGTAAAGAGAGAAAACATATTGATTTACTACTGCTACAAGAAAAATCGTCTGATCATATTGTTTTAAATCAGCACTACATTTGGATAAAGAACATTTCGGGGCTTCTTCAAACTGAATTAACCAAAAATAATCATAAATTATTTTTTTGTAATAGATGTCTTTCATATTTTTATTCTAACGAAAAACTAAATAAACATATGGAGGATTGCATAATCCAAAATAATTGTAAAATAAGATTACCTGAAGCAGATAACAAGATGATAAGTTTTAAGAACTTTAGAAATAAATTAATGGTACCTCTTGTAATATATGCAGATTTAGAATGCATTTTAAAGAAAGTAGAGAATGGTAATAAGTATCAAGAGCATATTCCATGCTCTATTGGATATTATGTTAAAAGTTCATTTGAATCCAATTATACAACATATGCTTCATATCATGGTCCAAATTGTATAGTTTGGTTCATGAATGAGCTTAAAACATTAGCATTTCTATTAGATTCAGACCTTTCCTTTCAAATGCCATTAGGAACACTTTCCACTGAACAGCAGTTGAGTTTTCAATCTGCACAAAAGTGTTTTATTTGTGAAAAAGATTTCACATTGAATGATGTCAAGGTGCGTGACCATTGCCACTTAACTGGCACATACCGAGGTGCCGCACATTCAACTTGCAATTTGAATTATAAGGATTCATTTACAATACCGATAATTTTCCATAATCTTAGTGGATATGATTCACATTTCATAATCAAAGAGATTCATAGAATTGGTGATGGTGTGGTGAATGTGTTACCAATAAATAAAGAGAAATACATATCATTTTCAAAGAAGTTATTCAAATCGAAAATTAATATGAGATTTATTGACTCCTTTAGGTTTTTAGGAAGCAGTTTAGATTCATTATCATCCCTATTAAGTACTTTCCCAATACTTGAGTCTGAATTCCAAGGTTTAACGCAATTTCAAATGGATCTATTAAAACGGAAGGGTGTATATCCCTATGATTATTTAGATAGTTTTGAGAAATTTACTGAAAAATCCTTGCCTGAAAAACATTTCTTTTTTAACAAATTAAATAATGCAGCCATAAGTAATGAAGATTATTTCCATGCCCAACAAGTTTGGAATAATCTAAATATTAGAACAATAGAAGAATATTCAAATTTATATTTGAAAACAGATGTTCTTTTATTGGCTGATATCTTTGAACAATTTCGGTATAATTCTATTAAGACCCATAAATTAGATCCAGCTCATTATTATACCATACCAGGTTACACATGGGATGCCATGCTCTATTATACGAGAATTGAGTTAGAGCTTCTTGATGATATAGATATGATTATGTTTATTGAAAGAAGGATCCGTGGAGGATTAAGTCAATGCTCAAAAAGATATTCAGAAGCTAATAATGAGTATTTGGATAATTTTGATGGTTCTAAAGAAAAACAATTTCTCATGTATTGGGACCTAAACAATCAGTATGATTATGCAATGAGTCAGTTATTACCGACGGGACATTTTAGATTCATTGAAAACGTTCATGATATCACTGTTGACAAAATATCTTCCCTATCAGATAGTTCAGCTAAAGGATACATTTTTGAAGTCGATTTGGACTATCCTATAGAATTACATGATCTTCATAGTGACATTCCCTTTTGTCCAGAACTATCATGTCCACCCGGCTCTAAGCACAAAAAGTTATTAGCCACTCTCACTAACAAAGTCAAATATATCCTTCATTACAGGAACTTAAAACAAGCTCTTTTGCATGGACTTAAATTAAAAAAAATTCATAGAATTCTCGAATTTGATCAATCTGCATGGCTTAAGCCGTATATAGATTTAAATACTAAATTAAGAGCTGAAGCAACAAATAAATTCGATATTGAAAGATATAAATTATATAATAACGCAGTTTTTGGTAAGTGTATGGCAAATGTCAGAAAATATAGTAATGTGAAGTTAGTTACAAAATGGGGGGGAAGGCATGGTGCACAAGCATTAATTGCATCCCCCTTTTTTAAAAATAGTACTGTGTTCAATGAAAACTTGGTAGCAATTGAACTTGCAAAATCTGAAGTAAACTTCAACAAACCAATCTATATTGGTTTATGTATTTTAGATATTTCAAAGACTCTAATATATGAATATCATTATGATTATATGAGGCCAGAATTCGGCAATAATTGTACAGTTATGTATACGGATACGGATAGTTTGATTTATGAGATACGTTGCCCCAATATATACGATACAATTAAAAGAGACTGCAATCGGCGGTTTGATACTAGTGACTATAATCAAGAAAATACATGGGGAATTCCGCAAGTAAATAAAAAAGTTGTAGGTCTTATGAAGGATGAAATGAATGGACATATAATATCACACTTTGTAGGCTTAAGATCCAAAATGTATTCAATAAAAGTAAATAAGAGAAAAAATTAAAAGGGTAAAAGGCATAAAAAAAGCGGTTGTTAAAAAGGAAATTAATTTTGAAGATTTTTTTGATTGTTTAATTGAAAATAACAAGAATAAAATTGTAACACAGAATTTAATTAAGTCTAAGGGACATGTTGTAAATAGCATTGTGCAACAAAAAATAGCTCTAAGTGCTTTAGATGATAAGCGATATGGTATAGAAAATAGCTACCACACTTTACCGTGGGGTCATTACAAAATAAAATAAACTTAAAACAAAAGTAATTTTTGTTTCCTTCCCCCATTCATTTATCCATGACCCATAAAGTAAGTATGTATGTGAACTAGGAAGCAATGTGTTACCATTGAGTGTCTTCATAATACCGATTTTACAGAATTTGTTTACTTGGTTCATGCAGTTATTTGGTTCACCCAAGTGCGTAGCTTGTATAAATGACCACTCGACGTTCAAGCACAAAAGATCGGTTCGATTGGTTATGACCTCACGCATGTGGTCGTTTGGTTCACTTAAGTGCGTTGCTAGCATAAATGACCAGTTCGATTGTTTATGACCTTAGCCGGATGTTCGTTATACATCGAACATTAGAAAATGCTTATTCAGGATTATAGAGTTAGAAAATGCTTACTCAGGATTATAGAGTCGATCGCCTGTGCAGTGTATTTATATGTTTATGCTATGATTTATATGACATTTTTTAGTTTTAGATGGGGCTGCTGTGTTTACAACTCCAACAGTTAGGATGGGGGAAAAAAAAACGTTCCTATCTAAACTTTGCAAGTTTAAATAACATAACTTTGTATTTATCCCAACTGAGATAAGAAGAAGAAGAAGAAGAAGTGGATATAAAAAGGTTCGGATTTTGGACAAAATCCATCAGTACTTTGTCAAGCCTGAGCAGAAATGGAGAGAGCTACAATTTTAGAAAATATTCTGCTTAGGGACCCACATTCACTGAAAGTTGTACAGCAGCAGCAGCGACAACAGCAGCAGCAGCAACAGGAGGATCTGAAAAACAGTGTGCTGGAGGGGTTTTTCGGCAGTGGTATGCTGTCTACACCAGAACAGCTACGACAACAGCAATGGTTGCAGCAGTCACCACCAAATCATCATCAACAACAACAACAACAGCAGCAGCAACAACCACAACAACAGCAGCAGCAACAACCACAACAACAGCAGCAGCAGTTACCATCATCGAAAAAGCGCAAGGCTGAAGAAAGTGTGGACAGCATTTTGGAGCGCTTTAATGCAAACAAAATGTCGAGCACTTTTTTTATTAATAAGAAAACCATTAATATAGCAGAGGTAGAAGTAAATAAATATTATAAAATAGAGAAACTAAAAAAGATCCAAACACGCTTTGGGAATCGGCTATTAGCAGAGTTCCCAAGCACTCACTTTTTTTTCCCAGCCCATATGGCTGAAAAGTTTCAGGATGATGAGATAGTTATCCTGAACAAAAATAATCAGAATTTATTTCTTGTTGCCACGAAAGAAGGTAACAAGAGTTTAAGTTTCCAAATTATCAATGAAATACAGGTGAGCCAAAAACAATTTGCGCTCAACCAATAAAAAATTAATAATAATAAAAAAAAAAACCTAACTGTTTTTATTTTTGCAGTATGCCCTTTCACTTGTTATCGTTTTAAGAAGGGACGGTCAGTTCACTTTAAATTTTTCTTTTCTGATTTTTTTTCAGCCATAGAGAAACAAAATGGTAAGCAAAAGATGAACATTATCTTGTTTTAGTTAGTTGGAAGTTTTTCTTACAGATCGTTGTTACTAAGCAAGCGCAGAGGAGAAGAGATTCCCGAAAATTTATCATCAACATTGTTTGAGTTTTCTCCCAAATGAACATATAAATTGGTGGCACACTAACATATGAATGACGTAGACAATGTCAAGCCAATGAAGCTTGACAAAATTGGTGAGGAAGATATTGAACTTTTGAATCAATTCATTCCAAAAGAAGAAGAAAGTAAAAAACATGTTCTATGAGTGCACAACAAAAGTAGTAGATCTTCAAACAACTGAAGGAGAAGTAGGGACAAGAAACATAAAGAGGTGCAAGAAACATACGAAATATCGTGCAGTTAAGCTAAAGCTCTCAGGATTTGCTAAAATGTGTCAGTCCTTTTCGAAGAACGGTGGATTTTGGAGGTGTTGTCATTCTACACATTAAAGATGACAAACTTAAACATTTCTGCAACTTTGACGGAACTCAAGGAGTTCATACAACTACACAAGGAGAACATTCTAGATGAACATTTGGAGATGTTTCAAAACTGCATTTCAAGGTTATCTGAACATGAGAATATTTATATTGTTAAATCAAAATATGATCGTCATTTCACAACATGTTCATGGTCATCAGATAGTTGCCAAGTCGGGCCAGATACTTGTTTTTGTGTCATGTTAGATTCTATGTTGGTAAGAATACGAAAACTAATGTCATTGTACGCCAGACTTAAATAAAAGCGCATTGTTAATGTAAGAGAAAAGAAGAAATACCTGTAGTTAAATTTTTTTTAATAAAACAACTTTTTGTTTTTTAGACCATATTAAAATTTGTTTTTATTTATATATATATATTGTAAAGAAATTTTAAACATAAGTGTCCACAATTAAAAGAGTTGTAATTTTGGTGCCTGGAATAATTATACATTATGCCATTGCCTAAATAACGAATTATTTCTTGTGGTGGTTGCAAGTTGCCAAAACTATCAAAATATTCTACGTGATTTTTATCTTTTCTATATGCCACCCAATGTGTGCCAGGCCCTGTAGATATGTCCAAATTGACAATTCCACATTCCGCTTCAAGAGGACGTTTTGGGAGCGCGTCACGCATGAAAACACCCCTAAAATTTGGTAAATCGCTTGCAAATTTCCTTAAATCAACATCAGTAAGAGCCCGTTTGGGTAGCATTTTTAATAGTTTTTTGGATTTGGACTCAAATATAATCCATATCCCTTCTTATAGGGTTTAAGATATAAACCTTTTCCCAGAGCGATAGCCTCCATATTTTTATTATGGCGATTCGATTCTTCTAATTGTTTTTTGGCCGCTTTTGCCTCATTTACAACTCGTGCAATAGTAGCTCCACTGGCTGACAAGCTTCCAATGGTTCCCAGAGCAGTCAATATTGGTATCAAAGGTAAGAATCCTCCTATTTTAGGTATAGGTATTATTCGGGGGACATTTATTGATAACCTTTGTTTCCCCTTAAACGATTTTTTTACAACTTTATTTGCAATTTTTATTGCACTCTCTATATCCTCCGGTTTTTTTTGATTTAAGAGTTTTGTTGCTGCCCTTATGGTCTTATTGAAAAGATTCTTTCCACATTGAGATTTTTTTCTTCCGATCCCCATCCCAAATTTAACTTTTGCTTTCATTGCATTCGTAACAAACCATGCATTTGCACGTTCACCTACACTACTATTAGTGGACCTAAGTCTTGCCTCAGCTTTGTCGGCCAACACTTGATCGGCTATGTGTCGTTTATTTATATCGTTAGTTTGAGAATAGATAATATCATGTTGTCTGCACGCACTATCTAATGGGTTAATTCCCTGATCACCTCTAGCAAGCCGTTTTTTTAATTTAGTACCAGGCCCACAAAATTGATATCCGGGTAAATGAATTTCCACAGGTAATGAGTTAATTAATTTGTTAATTAGTCCCCTCCCAGAGGCTGCTTTATTACGACTGATTCGATTTTCATATAATATTGTCATTTTATTTTGATTATCTATCTTATCGCTTATAAAGCTTCCTTAAAACTGTGAGCGATTGAATAAAGGAATACACTTTTAATACGTTCCTGTCAGTTGTCAAAATGCATTTTATTAAACAACATAAGAGTATATCAATACGAAATATAGATTTCTCTACCGGAAATTTAGGTAAAAAAAAGCACAGCTCATTGCTACCCAATTCAATAAGAGCCCTAATTGTTGGACCATCAAATTGCGGAAAGACTAATGTAATGATCAATTTAATAGAAAGTCCGAATGGACTCAAATTTAAAAATATTTATCTATACTCAAAATCTACATCCCAACCGAAATATAAATATTTACAAGAATTAATTAGACCAATTAAAGGTATGGGATTTTTCCCTTTCACCGAAAACGAACATGTTTTAGCACCGGAAAAAGCCAAAGGTAATTCTATTATGATATTTGATGATGTCGCATGTGAGAAACAAAACCATATAAGATCATATTTCTGTATGGGACGACATAAGAATATCGACAGTTTTTACTTATGCCAGACGTACACGCGGATTCCAAAACATTTGGTGCGAGACAATGCAAATTTGATCATTGTGTTTAAGCAAGATGATTTAAATATGCGGCATATATACAATGATCATGTGGGCGCCAATGACATGTCATTTGAAATATTTATGCATTTATGTAGCAGGTGCTGGCAAGATAAAAATGGATTTCTCGTCATAAGCAAAGATGACCATATTGATTGTGGTCGTTATAGGAAAGCTTTTGACGTTTTTATACAACTATAAAATGTGAGTTACACACTATCATCTAATCAGTATTCTGTGAGATTGCAACTCACTCAAATATGAATATGAATGAGAAAATAATTAAAGATATAATTAAGACTCGAAAGATATTGAGAAAGAAATTTCGAGATATAAAACTGGGGGAAGCTGATACGCGAAATTATCTAGAGACTTCATTAAAACCTGTCACTAAGCCGCTCAAGGAACTAGTTGAAGAAACAAAGACTTTAAAGAAGGAACGACAACCGAACACGTATCCGAATAAAAATAATATAAGTACAATAGAAACAAGTACTCCAATGAAATCGAGTATGAGCAAACTTTTCAATGATACAAGTACTCTTCACAGTAGTAGTTATGCTGCTGATGCCGATGCTGCTGTTGAGGATGAAGATGATGATGCTGATGACAATGATGAATATATGTCATTTTCACAATCAGATGATGGAAAACCCTTTGTTGATCTTACAACGTTGGAAAAGGCAGGCAAATTAGATAAGTTATATGGACCTTATCGAGATGTTAATGACAAATGGAAATTTGGTAATACAGCGTTTGAGTTGAATAATGATAAAATTTCAATTGCTAACCGGAGTTGGTCGAAGACACCTGGACTCTTTGAGCTGATCTTTTATAAAGTTCCAAAAAAATATGACGATGCAGATTTGCAAGCTTATAGAGAAATGTTGACACTAACAAATGCACATAAACGTAACCATAGTGCTAATGAACAAATAAAAGGTACTAAGGCATACAAATATATTAAAATAATTAAAAAATTATTTGTTAAAAACAAAAAAACCACAAACAAACATAAAGGTTCCGGTATAATGAGATTAAATTATAAGAAACCCAACTACGTATATTGGAATGATCCTAATGAGTTAATAGATAGACTAAGACTCCTTATCGCTTCACAATCAGCTGGTCATACAAATCATAATAATGAAATAATGTCGATTATTGAAGAGTTGCGCGAAGAGAATATAATTGTGTAAATATGAAGTCAAATAGATCAATTTCAAAATGGTCATTGACAAGTTTGGACGTTCCTCCTATTGCAATCAAAACAAAAGGTATTCCAGAAGACTTATTTCAAAAGTCGGAGGCTTTCAATTAGACAGCGATGCACATATAAATATTAGTTTCAAGCGTATTAAAAATCTTGGTAGTCCTATAGCAAGCAGTGATGCCACAAATAAATTATTTGTTGATAATTGTATAAATGAACTAAATTCAAAACTTAGAAATGAAAACAGTAAAACCTTGTCTAATATCAAACAGGACATTGATATAATATATGAACAACTTAACAGTATACAGAAAACAGTTGAAGAAAACCTTAAGGTCCATACATTTTATATCGATGAAAAGGTTCATGCAATCGAGGATATTTTATTTCAACAGATTATAAAACCCACCCCATTTGGGCTACAACATAATCAGTCCGATGACGAACGTGAGAAGAGGATTGGTGCAGGAACTTCACCGTCAAGCTCGTAAAACTTTTAAACGGCGGAGGGTAATAACAAAAGGAATAGATGACCTTTGGCAGGCTGATCTTGTAGAAATGGGGAACTATTCCAACTATAATAATGGCTATCGTTACGTGCTGACTGTTATAGATACATTTTCAAAATTTGCCTGGATAGTGCCATTGAAAAATAAAAGTGCTCCTCTTGTGGCTAATGCTATGAAAGGTATATTCAAGTTGGGGCGAAAACCAAAAAATTTACAAACTGATGATGGCAGGGAATTCTTTAACAATGAATTTAAAAATTTAACTCTAAAATATGACATAAGGCATTATTCAACACAAAGTGTACTAAAGGCATCAATAGTTGAACGATTTAATAGAACTTTAAAGGGAATGATGTGGAAAGAGTTCAGCTACCGGGGATCATATCGATGGGTTGACATATACAAAACCTTAATTGATAATTATAACAACAAAATACATAGAACAATTAAAATGGCGCCAGTTAATGTTAATTCTTCTAATGAAAAATCTTTATTGAAAACTGTTTACAATCATTTGAAAATATTCAATGAGCCCAAATTCCATGTTGGCAATAATGTACGAATAAGTAAATATTAACATACTTTTGAAAAGGGATACACCCCCAATTGGTCGACAGAGATCTTTAAAATCAAAACCGTACAAAATACAAATCCGGTTACATATATTCTTAAAGACTATGACGGTAAATCAATAAAAGGTGCATTTTATGAACGCGAACTACAAAAAACTAGATATCCAGACGTTTATCTTGTAGAAAAGGTTTTAAAAGTCAAAGGAAACCGAGTTTTTGTAAAGTGGTTAGGATTTTCGCACCAGCATAACTCCTGGATTAATAAACGTGATGTCTTGTAATGAAATTTAATCAATCAATAAAAATAATTTTCTAACACATAATTAGTTTCATTTCATTGTTGACTTTCATCATGTCAATAGCTCTCACATTAAGCGGGAACTCATCTCTTCTTACTGCGGATTACTTTCCACCAATTAATTTAAATAAGAATTATGTGTGCGGATTGATCGATTTTCATACATATAACTCTGTACCAAATGTCGATATAGATAATAATTTATTTCACATAAACGATTTGGTTTTTGAAATTCCAGTCGGTTCATATGAGTTCGATGATATTGTCGAATACTTACAGGGAAAATATAAAGAAAAGAATTCGAATGGAAAACTTGTAATTGAGGCAAACTATAATACGCTTCAGACAGAAATAAACAGTACGGACAAAATTTATTTTGATAAAGAACGATCGATTGGATCACTACTGGGGTTCAGTGAAAGAATATTGGAGGCAAATCAAAAACATACATCAGATCAACAAATAAATATAACAAAAGTTCACGTTTTACGTGTGGAATGTAATATTGTAACTGGATCATATATTAACAATTCGCCAGCACATACAATCCATGAATTTTCATTGAGTGTCAGTCCAGGGTATAAAATTGATGAGAGCCCAACAAATGTTATTTATTTCCCCATCAGCACTCAACAAATAAGCACGATTGCAATTCGAATTGTTGATCTAAACGGCAACCTAATCAATTTTCGTGGTGAAAGAGTAACGCTCAGACTCCATTTAAAACCGTTGGATCAATGATTATTTACAATAAAAATATCTCAGGACTGACATCACCAGTCACAACTTTACTAACAGTCAAACAAAAAGGACTTAAAACACCACATGAGAGATTAGTACCAATATCGGTAGATAATAAACAATACCTTAAATCAATAGGTTTACAATTAAAAAAAAAAAATCAAAAAACAAAATATGAGTGAAATACTAAACATCGTACAACATCCAATTTCTGACGAAAGCATTATAAGAAAGGAATTACATAGTTACATACCATATTTGCAAGCATTTAAAAGTAGTGATGAAATTCGTATATCTATTCAGAACCAAGATATTTTCATATTACCTAGCGAAAGCTATATTAATATTGAGGGATTTGCTACTCTAGATAATGGGGCAGTTTCATCGAATATTAAATTGAAAAACAATTGCGCAGCATATTTATTCGATGAAATTCGTTATGAAATTAATGGATTCGAAATTGATCGAACACGACATTTAGGCGTAACTACAACACTAAAAAACTATGCTTCTCTCAATAAGGATGAGAGTCTGATGTTAAAAAATGCCGGATGGTCTAAATCTGATGATATTGATTTAACAAACGGACATTTTAATTTTTGTCTACCCCTTAAATCGTTAATGGGTTTTGCCGAAGACTATAATCGAATTATTGTAAACTCTAAACATGAGTTGATTTTATTACGTTCAAAGACTAATCAAAATGTTGTATATTCAACAGATTTAAAAGAAAAAGTACAGCTAAATATAAACAATATCACCTGGAAAGTTCCTCATATACAATTGGCTGATACTTCGAAACTGAATATTTTCAAAACAATCAAAAGTGAAACGCCCATAACATTAGCATTTCGTAGTTGGGATTGTCATTTCAACCCAACTCTAACTCAGGGAATGCATCACTTGTGGAATGTTAAGCTTTCACAACAAAATGAAACGCCTCGCTTTATATTATTAGCGTTACAAATTGAGGGCAAGTTTAAACATTGCGATGTAACGGATGCTAAAGTACATCTCAACTCAGAGACATATCCATATGATGACCTTAATCTTAAATTTGATTGTGATCGTTATGGCGTTTTATATGAAATGTATGCAAAATTTCAACAAGGCTATTACTTGGTAAATCCAAAACCTCTTCTTACACGTGATGAATTCAAGAGAATTGCCCCCATTATTGTTTTTGATGTATCACATCAGAATGAGGCAATCAAAGCCGGACCCATTGACATAAGAATTGAATTCAAGACATCTAAAAATCTTCCAACTAATACAGTTGCATATTGTGTACTCATACATGATCGAATAATAAAATATACTCCACTTACTGGTGAAATCAAGAGAATTATTTAAAATAAGAAACTCTATAAATTCTATCAATTGAAGAGCAATCACTCTATCAGTAACATACATACCTTCACATAGACATGGCTGGAAAAGCAGTAATCACTTTAGACTTTCAAGGATTTAAGGGAAATAATAATGTGTTCATTATAAAGGAGCTGGCTATTACTTTTAATTCTTGGGAGTTTCAAAATTTTTTAATTAAGCAGCCGTATGAGTTCAGAAATTTATCTATGAAATACCAAAAACAAGCAAATTGGTTGACGAAAAATTATCATGGTTTAGCATGGGACGATGGATCTGTATCTTTTAAAAGTGTCAAAAAGTTTCTACAAGAAAATCTAAAAAATTGTGACGTTTACGTCAAGGGAGCCGAAAAAAAGACATGGGTTGAACAGTTTCTTCAAAAGACTGCAATTGATTTAAATAATCTCGGATGCGATAATTTGAAATCTTTAAATAAGATGTTTCAAACAACTACACGCTGTCACCACCAGCTCCAACACCATCATCAATTTTGTGCGCTTAGAAATGCTGTAATTTTAAGGAATTTTATAAACACAGAAATGTAGAAAAGCAACTTTCATTTATATTTATTGTTGTATATTAAATATTTACATATATATATATATATTGGCTAAAAGATAACGGAGTCGCGCCTTAACATATGCTGTAAATTATATCATAATTCGGTCTTGAACAATAAACAAAAACAAAAAAAACAAAAAAATCTATTTTCATTTTTATTTTCAGGTTCCGCTTTATATTAAAGCAAGGATTATTTTTAGAATACACTGATTTCTATAATTAGATATTCTGATTAGAACAGCTTAAATGATTTAGGAATTGTAACAAGTGTCAATGACCCCGTACACAGATTTGTTTTGTTCGTATCAACACACACCAGATTAGTCAGACGCAGTTCAAACGACCTTGAACTACCTTCAAGTCAAACGACCCTCAAGTAAAACGACCTTAAAGTCAAACGACCATGAAGTCAAACGGCCTTGAAGTCATCTTGAAGTCAAAAACGACCTTGAAATCACATATGTAGCAACACACACCAAATTAGTAATCCCCCTCAACCGAAGATGAAGCTCTCAACACATGAACGGCCTTCCTGTCAGATGACACGTTACTGCATGTCTAGAACACAGCAATCCCATCTAAAACTAAAAAAAAACGTCATATAAATCATAGCATAAACATATAAACACACTGCACAAGCGATCGACTCTATAACCCCGAATAAGCATTTTCTAATGTTCGATGTATAACGAACATCCCCAGGCTAAGGTCATTTATGCAAGCAACGCACTTAAGCGAACCAAACGACCACATGCGCGAGGTCATAACCAATCGAACCGATCTTTTGTGCTTGAACGTCGAGTGGTCATTTATACAAGCTACGCACTTGGGTGACCCAAATGACTGCACGAACCAAGTAAACAAATTCTGTAAAATCGGTATTATGATGACACTCAATGGTAACACATTGCTTCCAGGTTCACATACATACATATGTACATATGTACATACATACATACTTACTTTATGGGTCATGGATAAATGAATGGGGGGAAATCAAAAATCATTTTTTTTTTCGGTCTTGAACAAACAATAAACAAAAAACAGAAAACCTTGAAGTCAAAACGGCCTTGAAGTCAAAGCGGCCTTGAAGTCAAAGCGGCCTTGAAGTCAAAAAAACGACCTTGAACGGTGATGACTCATTTCTGACTCATTTCCTGGTCTAGAACCGGCATAGCCCTACTACTATGCTGCTTTTGATGAAGAAGTGTGTTATGTTTGCTGCCACAATTTTGGCAACCTCGGGACTGGCATGATTGGGGGAAGTGGCCCGGTTTCAGGCAGTTCCTGCATAGCTCTAGTCGTCGCACCGCCCTTTCACGATCTTCACCTGAAAGATTAAGAAAGTTTGAGCAACTGAAAATCTTGTGCTTACCTGAGTTGCACATGTAGCAATTGATGCAATCTGGGCGTGTTGCAACAGTTGCCGTCTTTCTGCCCTCGCCTGGTCTACTGATGGCCTCCAGGGTTTGGAATCTGAGCTCTACGAATTTTAGGAACTCTCCTAGGGAGGGGCTGCTCCTTGGGTCACTTAGAGACTGTTCGAAGAGCATTCTGCTGTCTTTGTCCATTCTCTGCAGCATTAAGTGAACCACCAGTGGGTCCCAGCTGCTAACGTTGAAACCCAAAATAGTAATCGCCTGCATACTTTCCTTTGTGGTGTCGTGTAACTTTCTGAGGCTAGCTGCGGTGCCAGTTGTTATAGGTTGCGAAGGAAGCCGGTTAAGTTGAGCAGTAAGCAACAGCCTGATATTATCGTATCGCTCCACTAGGGTTTTCCAAGCAATGTCGTAGTTACTGTTGGTAGCTTAGAAATGCTGGATAAGGTTGTGCGCCTCTCCAGTAACATTGGCTCTCAGAAAGTATAGCTTTTGAGCGGCTGGTATCGGCTGGTCATGAATTAATTGCTTGAACAGGTCGTAGAATTGGCGCCAGTTAAGATAGCTGCCGTCAAACTTGGGGAGTTCTATTTTTGGTAGTCTCATTGTGGGATTAACCGATGCTTCCGTCTGCTGTGGACGATGTGCATGAGCCCCCCTTCAAACAAGATTAGTAGAACTTCTTCCACTCGCTCTTGTGTTCTGAAATAACACTCGAGTTCTTCAACGGTTAACTGCTCTTCAACCTTTCTGTAGAGACACGTTATCTCATCCCAGTTCTGTTGAATGGTTCTTAATTTTATTTGGTAAAAATGCTCTGTACGCACCTCCGCCGCCTCCACTACGCACTTGTCCAATGATCTTTTTAGGATGTTCATCAGCAATTGGAACCTCTCCTTATGCTTCATTAGACCTTCTGTCAAACACTGTGTTGGAAGCGGGTTAGCGGTTGGTAATGCATGTTTCTGCTTGGAAACAGTACCCTGCTGCTTGGCTTCGCCCATTGTGGTTGAATCACTTGCTGCACCAGATACTTCCCGATCTTCCTCGAATGTTGACCGATCCTTCGATTGAGGTGTGAGTCGCCGCTCGATATCGCTTCCCATGCGATCCGTTACCTTTCGCACTGCTTCATAATAGTCCTTCTTGAAGTACGGGTGTTCCAGTTCAGCAGGAAATTCTTCCCGAATCTTACTATCAGTGTCATCAAATTCTTTCCAGAGATTTTCCAACGCTGTAGCGCTCAGCCAAGTATAATGGAGTCTTTCTCAGATCTGAATCCTTCCCATAGTTGCGCGCCAGTCGACAGAGTTCCTCACCGACCCTTTCTTGTTGGCTTGCGTACTCTTCAATTGATGACATTTTTTATTTTTATCTTTATCTCACTGCACTATTTTCACAGGTATTGCCAAACGTTAGCAAAAGAAGTCCTGTCACGGTCGCCAATTTTTGTTCGATAATAAGGGACAAAATTGTACAAAATCACGACAACACAGTTTATTATTTTGAGTCCACTCTGACCGATAGTTCACTTAAGACTAATGTGACAAATTTTAATTTTTAGCAACGGAACTCGAGTGCTCACGAATAAATTCAAATTCGTAAACACTCGAATTTCACAAATGAATTGAATTCGAGTGTGGGAACAGACAGTACCGTCGCTCGGAATCTGATATTCGTGAGCAACCTAGTAACCCTAGTTCGGGTGGTGGATGTAATTCTAGCAGTTTAACTTTTCCACTGGCGCAGCACATTCCTGGCGTTTCGTTCTTAAATTTGAGGGCGCTACAATACATGCAAATTTTATCCATTTTTCCAATGACGACACTTGGATGAAGACTGTAATCATTATTACTGTCATAATGGAATGCACCAAGATTTAAATCAGCGTCCAGTGTTCGTCTTGATCGAGCGGTGCTTATTCGAACATTTTGCAGCCTTCTTTCCCGTTGTTTAGTTGTCTCAGACGAACGGGCCTGAGTAGTACGTATTCGATCAGTTTGTAACCTCACTTGTCGTTGTTCAGATGATTCAGGCGAACGGGTCTCAGCGGCATTTGTGGGTTTTAAGGAATTTTTCCTCTTATTCAACTTCGTTTTGCAGGTCCTCAACTATTGTTTGGGTGAAACGAATTTTATAATTAGAGAAGTATAATGTGTAAATGTTTTGGATCCGATTCATTGTTTTTTCGTTCGTCAAAAATTCATTTATTATGCTTGGATTAAAATATTTCTTAAAAAGTATATCCTGGTCAGTATAGTGTGGCTGTATGATTGTATGTCTATGGTAAGTACGGAATGGAATGGAGAAGGTGTAATTGTGTTCATTTCCATCTTTGAGGATAAGTTGGTTTCGGAAGACATTGTTTGGGGTGGACTCGTTTTACCTTGTATGGCCGGGGGACTTGTTGGGACAGATTATGATGTCTTTTTTGGGGAATTGGTTGATTTCTAGGTCTGTTTTGATAGTTAACCTTTGCTAACTTTATTGAATGGTCAACGTCTATCGGTTTAGGTGGGAGCGGACGCTGATTTGGAAGTGGCATTTGTTGATATTGGGGTCTTTGGTGCTGGGGCGGTGGGTGGTAAGGATTGTGGAGTAATTGAGGACAGAATTCATGTCTTGAAGCAGGAATTGGCGTTGGATGGGATTGAAAATTTCTTCTAGGAGGAACTGGTGGTGTAACGAGCTTTCTGGGCCGGGGTATACTCGCCGGGCCAGGATCTGTCACATAAATTTCTATTTGTGACACCGGCAGACGTACTAACGGCCTGCGCGCTACGCTGTCCCTTCAAGTTGGGACCCGTTCGGGACACTTGGTCGTAGGCGCGCCTTGTCACCCCAAGTGTACTGCAGACAGTACTCCGTCGATCCCTCAGTAGGTGAGGACCCGAGTCCGAGTTCCGGCGGATGGTTGAGTCGGGAGCAATGTGAGACGTAGCCTGTCTGGGTAAGAACCCGGTCGAGGCCCTAGTTGGAGTCGACGTGCGCCCTTGAGTACGGCGGTGCCGTCTGGTCAACCCCGACGGGTTAAAACCCCAAGTCGGAACAGTCCCTACGACACTTACCTCGGGAGTAGACTCCGACAGGCCTTAGTCGGTCTCTTTGGGTTAAGACCCGGATTAGAGAGCCGATGTCCACCCTATTGGACGCTACTCGCCGTTTCACTCGTCGAGCGGTCGCTCCAACTAGTCTCGTACGCTCGTCCCTTCTCCTTGGTGACGAGGCCGAAATTATTATTCCAATTATTACTGTGATACGATAATAATGGAAGATGATTCCCCTCTGCGGATTTATTATTATTGAAATAATAAGAATAATTTCTTTCTGTGAATCTTATTATTGTCGTAATAATACAAAATTTGTTCTTATAGTCTACGTATAATAATGTCTTATCCTACGTGTACTTATGGATTGTGACGCTATCAGAATACCACACCCTGTGAACGTACCTCGTGTAGTGAGTTGATACTTCGTCTTCCCTCGTAGTCTTCTATTGGGTATTCCTTGTAGATTTCTCCGACTAACTGTCACTTTGCTTGCGGACTAATTGTCTATTCGCGGACTGAATCCTACTCGCGGACCGATTGCCCTTCTGTCAATCGCCCCGGCCTTTTATAGGGCTAGGCTGGGTGAGGATGTGAACGGTGCCTTTCCAGTCGTCGTTGGCATTTCCCCTATTTACGGGATCTGTAAACGGTGACTGTGGCCGCTGCCGTTGTGTTTGATGTCATTGACCTCTGTGGTCTTGGGCAAAAATGCCAAAATGCATGTTTATGCAACTTTTTGTTTTGGTGTAAATTAGTTTTGATTTTTATATGTTATGTTTATTTCAAAGTGTTTTGTTTATGTGTACGTTTGTTCGTGATCTGGTGGTTGTTTTGGAGGTAATCGGAATGTATATATGTAAAGAAAATTTAGATTCGTTTGTTTCCTTTTCAGCTAAATTTTCCTTTACAGTGGTACTTGGGAAGATTTACGAGCATTAGTTTGGGACACACATGTTCACATTTTGTTTTCGAAAGTCAATATTTTGTAGCTTTAAACAAAGGTGCAAAGCCTGAGGTAGATTTGCAGGTTCCCCTAATCTTAGAAGCCTACGTAGATCACCTCTTAATCCTCTAACAAAAGTATCCAGTGCCTTATCCCGGTAACATTGTGTCATATTATTCAAGTATTCTTGTGATGGTACAGTGCTTGATAGAACTCTGCGATTTAACCAAAGTTGTCATCTGATATTCGAGGGTTCCTAGATCCCTCTTGTCTACGTAATGTAATGTTATTTATGATTATTTAGATATCTTTTCCCATTGCCGAGGGGTATTGTAAGATTCTAAATAATTGTCTGCTTGTTGTCAGAGAGGCTGCCGTAGTACTTCTGTGTACCCTTTAGATGTTCGTAAATATTTAAGATACATTCCACGCTCTTTTTCCAAGAATTAAATTCTTGTGGCACGCCTGTGAATTCCCGAAGGCTTTTTACCACATCTGGTATCCTGTCCATGTCGGATAAATTGCCTTAGAGGTTAATAGGTTGGTCAGTTTCGTCATTTATTTCGGATGCGGGCTTCATTATCAAATTGAATATCTGTCGTCCCTGATTACGTAGGGTGTCTGTCACTAGTCTGGTGATCAGTTCTATCATATTATTGTCAACAGGGTTTGGGCATTAGCCCAAATTTTGGGCACCTAGCCTGTCGAATCAGATTATTTGTATTAGGCATTTTGGACTTTATTGGATTTCGGATAACAATTTAGGAATATTTGATAACGATAGTATATTTGAGTTCTTATTTTAATTTTACAATTCTAAATATTTTCTTTTCTTATTTACAATGTAATCGCTGCTCTTGTTGTTTCCATTAAGAATGTTGTTGGGTACGGGACTGCGTTGTTGTTTTTTTTTTTTTTTTTTTGTACTTTGTTTTTTTTCCATTTATCCTCACAATGTAGAACCAATGTCCTTTACAATTGTGTTTTTATTCGTGTATTTTTTTTTATTTTTTTATTTTTTTATTTTTTTATTTCGATTCAAACGGGCATAGGTTTACATTCTTATTCTACTTTAAGTACTAATCGAGTACAGCCACTTGCATGCATTCCTTCCGGCGATGGGTACTCAGGTGACCGTCGCGTTTTTCTTTAGCTTGGGTGCTCTCAGGTGACCGTCGCATTCTTCTTTAGCGTGGGTGCTCGGGTGACCGTTGCCTGTTGACACTCTGCTGGACGTGTGAATCTCCCAGACGCTGCGTCGGCACATTTTCTCACGTAGATTTGATTTGTCGTACGTTAACTCCTCCCCCCTTAAGTGCAAACGTCCCCGTTTGCTTGAAAGAATTAGAACGGTCGAATTTTGCTAACTTGCGTGACCTTGGATGGTGACGTCTGGGGTTGCACGGCCTGGGTGATATGTTCTGGACCTTGTTGTTCTACCTTTGCAGGTTCCTCTTCTTTGCTAATGGTAACCGCTACTTCACTTGGCTTCCGCATTCTTCTGATTCTTATGACTACGAGTATTGCGGAAATTATAATGAAAAGTATGAAGATTAGATTGATTGTATTTCCCCACATATTTCTTTCTTGCAGCAGTTCGATGGTTCGTGTATTTTTAGCACTTAGCTCGTTGACCATTTCTAAGGAAGGTAGTTCTCCCGCATTAGACTTCGAGGTCTCTGGTTGGACTATTGGGGGTAGTAGGCGTGACTTTCTTGTCTCGTAAGAAACGAATGTTTTCCCTTGAACTGTTATGGTCGTGTTCATGTACCGGATGATGATGGTACCGTTCAGTTGGAGTGGGTCATCGTTGATTTTAATCGTACCATTGAAACCATTAAGTAGTAATGTGCCGGGAATGATTTCGTCTACGTCCTTGGCACGTTCTCTATTGGTTTTGCTGCAGTTGCTTGGACGACTTTGGAGTAGGTTTGGGATGCATGCTGTACTCGTTATGTCTACTAGATTATTACTATTACATATGGCTATATTGTTATTAGATTTACCGTTATTAATTATTCCAAAAAACTTATTTCTACAATACAGAATTTTTTCGTGTATAATTTTTAATGTAAAATCCAATTTTTTTAAGGGTCTTATAGTTAATAGTTTACAAGTTTCGTTATTTAAGAATATTAACAATATATATTAGCATCGAGCCGTTTGAGGCAATTCTAGTTTCAGCCAAATCGGCTGCCTGTTCACTATTAATAAAGTCGATATTTTCTTTTTCCAATGTATTCTTTATAAAGTTCAATTCGTCATTACTTAAAATTAATAGGTTTACAATTCCTGCATTTGAAAAATGTATGGCGTACATTATATGGGTTAACTCTTCTTTAACTATGATTAGCTTATACTTTATTCTGTTTACAAAATCGTTCTTGACATTATTATTTTCTTCAACAGCTTTAATTACCTCGTTAGTTTTGTTTGTTAATTCCGCAATTTTAATTAAAGTTACTTTGTTTATGACTACCTGGTTATTATTGTTTGTAAGTGCATTGTTAATTTTTGCATTAATAATTTGAAAATCTACATGGTCGGGATTGCCTGCAATCCACTTCCATGTACTGCCAATAAAATTTAAGGAGCGCCTGTGTTGTACTCTCGGTGTTAACCTCTTGAGGTAGGTCCGGATAAGGGAAATTTCATAGGTAAGGACGGGATACAGGTGGTAAGTGGAAAGGTGTTTCTCGGTGTCCTTTTCTATGTCGTCGATAAGATGTTTGGGTTCTTCCAGGTCGTTCACATGGATCAATTTAAATGTACCGATCTGCAACTTCGCTGTTCCTGTTTGTATTGCAACCAATTGTGCGTTTGAACAGTCTATAACTTCCGTTTCTGTTTTTGCGGGACTAAGCCGAAGGATCAGGCTAGAATGAAAAGTTAAAAGTGTTGTACGTAGGTGTCTTTCGATGTCAATCGGTGATATTTTTGATGTGAGTTTTGTGGACTGTCCTTCCCGATTGGGTGAGGACGGTTGTTGTCTTATTTTTGTGGTGGTTTTCTATTTTTGTTATGAAAATGTAAGTCGGCAGCCTGTTTGTTGGCAATTTTCTGCATTGTCTCTTGTCGTGCTTCTTCGTAGAGCACGGGGTCTAGGCTTACCCTACGTCCGAAGAATACGTCAACTGGTCTCTTCTTCATGACGAATTATATTCCTGAATAGCTCTCTCTACTAGTTCCGTGAAGGAACGATGAACATTTTCCGTTTTCAGACATCTCATTATTTCGATGAGTGTCGAATGGAATCGCTCGACTTGGCCATTGACGCTGCTCATATAGGGGGGTGTTTTAAAGACCGTGATTCTGAGTTCGCTTTCCATCATGAAGGTAATGGATGCCGAATTAAAGGATTTCTCGTTGTCTATCACGACAATTTCGGGCAACCCAAATGAAAAAAGTATCTCACGAAGCGGCTGTCTAATGTCTTCTGTGGCCTTGGACTTTAGGATTCTAACTGAGGCATATTTCGAGAACTTATCAATTGAAGTGAGGACGAGGTTTCCTGGGGTTGAAAAGATATCGAGGTGGACGATATGTCCTGGGTATTGTGGTATCGGGGTTGCTTCCAGCTCCGGCCTATTCGGATGACGGTCGTACTTGTTTTCTCTGCAGACCGCACACAATCTGACTATCCGTCTTATTTTTCTTCTCATTGCTGGGAAGTAATATCCCCTGAGAATTTGGATTCTGTTTTCTTGCTCGTCACGATGGGCTCCTCTGTGGGTTTTGACGATCAAGCTCTCCTGCTCCTGCTCATTGGTAATGTCTGTAACCTGGAACTGAGTGAATCTAATTTTGTAATTTGAAAAATTGGATGGATACAATTCCTGAATGACACCCATGAGGTTCTCTTCAGTTTTTATGGCGTTAATTATAGAGGGATTAAGAAGTTTTTTGAAAATTGCTTTCAGTTTCTACTCGGTAAACTCTGGCTCGGTAACTGTGTGCCTGTGATAAGTAGGGAAAACAATTTCGAACTTTAGGTTAGGGACTTCGCCAATTTGGATTAAAATTTGGTTCTTAAACACGTTGATGGGGACATCGACACTAGGGATGAGATTGTGTGAAGAGCTATCATCGCTATGCATTGTAGGCGTGAGGGAATTTATTTGCGGCTATTGATTGAGGTCTAGAAAGCGCGTCCGCTCCTATGGGGCATATTTCTATAGTCGTTCGAATCGAACGTTCGATCCGCACATTCGATTCACTTTCGCACTCCCTTGCCATTCCTATATCCGCCGGGAGCACTACTTTATCGTTCCCGGATCGTTCGAACTCCCTTTCCTTATTTGACATTTAATTCGTATTGAATTTAAAATTACTTGAATTTTATTTGAGTTTGTGTGGAAATGGCGGGATAATTTATGAAAGATTTAGATTTTTAGATTTGTGACCACAAACAAGCGATTCGTTTTGTAGATGCGCGTTACCCGGGAAGTATACATGACTCCTTAATGTGGAACAATTCGCCTGTTAATACATGAAAACAGTACAATTGAGCATGAAACTGCTCCCGGTTACTTGTTTTTTTCCTGTAAAAAAATTGAATCCCTGAAAAAAACACAAAAATATCACTAACATGCTTAAAAAAATGTTGGCGCGATTGAAAAGCAGCGGATAGAATATGGCAGTTAAATTCGATTCGAACGACCACTGGAATCCCAATTTACATTACCGAACGTGGACGATTCACGTCGATTAGGAAGTTCATTTCAATGACGTTATTTATTCCCCCCGACGGGTATAGAAATGCGAACGTACGAAATGTTCCCCCCGGCGGGTATAGAAATATGCCCCTATGTTAATTTTACCAGGCTTGTACTGCAATTCGTAATTATTCCTCAAGAATTGGTTTCCACCGTTTCATCTTACTGTTGTTGTTTTTATTACTCAACGCATAAGTAAGAGGTTGGTGGTCGGTAAAGATTCGGACATGCGCGGAGCCATAGAGAAAATTACGCAGAGAGCCTAAGGCCCGTATGATTGCTAACATTTCTTTCTCGTTAGCTGCGTAATTTTCCTCGGTCGAGCTAAGCATTCGCGAAATAAACGTGATTGGTTTCTCATCCTGCGACAAGACTGCTCCAATGGCGTAGCTAGAGGCATCGGTTGTTAGTTCGGAAGGTTTGTTGAAATTTTAATATGTTAGCAAGAGATCTTTAGAGGTAAGGGTATTCTTGATTTTGTTAGGAGAGTCCAAAGCTTTGGAGTCGAGGAAGATTTGTTTTTTCGCGGATTGGTGTTTGGACACACGTCCATCTTCCCCTCTTAAGAGGGCTGTCAGGGGCTTCGCAAGCTTTGCGATAGTAGCCTGACAGGCCAAGAAATGAGCGCAAATCCTTGAGAGTCTGTGGAATGGGAACATTTTTAATGGTTTCGACCTTTGCAGGATTGGTTTTTATCCCCTCCGACGAAATGAGAAAGCCGAGGAATTCTACTTCTTGCTTGAAAAAATGGCATTTATCAAGCTGCACTTTCATGTTAGCATCATAGACCATTCGAAGACCTCTTCTATGTGCTTAGCGTGCTCGATTTCGTTCTTGCTAAATATAACTATATCGTCGATATAGACATAGCAAGTTTTTCCAATATAGTCTCGGAGGATGTCGTCGAGAGCGCTTTGGAAAATTGATGGCGCGTTCTTGAGGCCAAAAGGAAGTCTGGTGAATTCATATTTTCCGTTGTTAATGGAAAATGCGATCTTTTCTATATCGGATTCCTTCAATGGAATGAAAGCCGGACTTAAGGTCAAGAACCGTAAAGTACTTGTTCTTGCCTAGCTGCGCAAGGACCTCATTTATATCGGGAATAGGATAACGATCGGCTATAGTTACGCTATTAAGTTTCCTATAGTCGATCACCATTCTGAACTGCTTTGCTCCCGTGGAGTCCGGTTTTTTTTGGACAATCCAAACGGGAGAATTATAGGGCGACCTGGATGGCCTGATGATGCCATCTGCTAAAAGGTTGGAGATTTGCTTTTCGACTTCTTGTTTGAGTGATATGGGAAATGGATAGTGATTGCTATAGACTGGTGAATCATTTGTGGTTCGGATTTCCCCGATGACCTTGGTTGTAAAGGTAAATTTCTCATCGGGTTCGGAGAATAGATTTTGGAACCGACTAACGACTGTATTTAGTAGTTTTTGCTGAGCCGTTGTCATGTTATCCGTTTTGACACATAACGCGTTTACTGTTAGAGAGCTTAACTGATGCAATTTTATCCTAATAGACCCGCATATGGTCATATGGTTATCTTTGGAATGTATGATAGCTGACAATTGCCTTAGACTGTCATTTCCTAGAATTCCATGGAAGGTATGTAAAGTTGGCAATAGGAAAAATTTGAGATTTACGTTTTTTTAAATTAAAGAGATTGATTAGTGTATGGTGTGATATTTTAGTGTCCCCAGCTATGGATTTGGCTAGAAAACACTTTTCATTTGGCAATGGTTTTTCGACGAGGGATGGTTGTATGTTACTTGGTTCTGGCGTTTAAAGAGTGTGGGTGGGTGTGGGTTTTGAATGGGATTTGAACCTTGGAAATAGCTGAAGTTAGCTGCATTTGGCTGGTAAATGGGGCTTCTATTCGGCTTGTGTGGAGGTGTGGCGGTTTGCCCACGAAATGGAGGATTAGGGTGGCATGTGGCATTCTTACGGCCCCTTGACCAGCGTGTATGACGTTTGCTCTGAAGCTTTGGTTCTCGAGCTTCAGACAGAGGTGTAGTGCCTGTGGTATTAGGTGGTGGATAGGATATATGGGTCTCTTGCGAGTGAAAACAATTACCTAACTCGAGAATCATTTGTGGCGATAGGAAATCATCGTCGTCATCGTACTCTCCCTCTGAACTGGTTATCATAATGCAATCGTCGGAATCCTCCTCTCTCAGGTATGGGTTGGCGGTTTTGTCATATCTAATTGCAATAATTTCTCACTTATGTTCTGTGTCGCCTGGCGCACCAGAAACGGAGCCTGTGCTTAATCGCGAAGGTGGGGATGGGTTTATATCTATTGGGAGGGAGGTGGATGCGAAGGGTATGTCTAGTGTAGGGTCAACACCTTGGGACCTAGTAATTGGCATTTTTCTCCTCCCTCTTTTCTTCTTTACGATAATCTCCTATTTGCAATTACTAATTCTACTTTATTGGTTTAACCTCTTATTTCAATTTTTATTATTTCACACTTTTTTTTTTTTTTTTTTTTTTTTTTTTTTTTGGTGTAGGCTTCTGCTATCTGTTAGAGCACTCAGACACAAACACTGGTCCATTGTACTGCCAGACAGACACCTTAGATGGCGTTAGCCAAGCTTCTTTTTATTCACTTATGTTGTGTGCCATTTGTTTTTCCACACAAGTGAACGAAACCTAAAGCTTAATGCCGATTCCGAACGGCGAGAGCCGAGAAGCTTTTTCAAGGCAAGTGTACAACGGGGGGTTTTGCCAGTACCCCGCCGAGGAGGGACGCCGCGAAATAATCATTCGATGGCGTTGGTGTTATCGGGATCCGAACTCGCTCACCTTGCGTCAGCGGCCGACACACTACCCACTGCGCCACGGCGCTCCCTTACTATTACACTTACTATCACACTTACTATTTGCAATTATTACTTTTATTCTTTTCTTTTATTACTATTTTACTAATTCTACTTTATTGGTTTAACCTCTTATTTCAACTTTATTTATTGGCTTCTACTTTCACACTTACTATTTGCAATTATTACTTTTATTCTTTTCTTTTGGTACTATTTTACTAATTCTACTTTATTGGTTTAACCTCTTATTTCAATTTTTTTTTTATTTGCATATAATTTCACACTTTATTGATTCTTAATTTCCCTTTTAATTGGTATTTCTTACTTATTTATTTATATTTTATTCTTTTCTTTCTTTCACTTTACACATTTTTAATTTATTGAAACAGCTTCTTGCTTTTTTGAATTTCTATTCCATATAGGTATACTTATAATTATATATAATTGTCAAATTTCTTATACTTCTACAACTTAAATCAGCAATATCTCCATGTCGGTGTCCTGGAATTGTTTCTTTTTATCCTGGGCCGGTGACTCGGGTTCCGCAGACACACACTTTACATGGGTTACTAGAGGAGTTCTTAGTTCCCTCTGGCTGCACTAGAGAGTATATTTCTGTCTCTTTTCTTACCTAGCGGATTCACTGATGCACTCCTTATTATATTTTTTATTTATTTATTATATTTATTATTTTCCCTTTCTCTTTAAATTTTATCTATGAGTTTTTCTCACTAACTGCTTTTTCCTTTTCACTTTGTCGTTTTTCCTTATACCATATGTTCACTGGACCAGCGGGTGGTCATGAAGTGTCAAGTGTTAGTGCTTTCTCGAGCACTTTTTCCCGAACTTTCTGTTTCTCGGAACGCGTACCTTCACTATTCTCGAGCTACTTGAGGTCAACTGTAAAATGCGGTAGCGTGCGCGTAATGGCCTTGAAGTCACTGAAAGTCCGTCGCGAGTGATTGATGGCACTGGACCTATTTTTTTTTTCATAGGCCGCTGGCCGAACACTTTCGCTAATTATTATTTATAACACTTCTACTTCACTTTACACACCCTGCACCCCTGCTCGGGCGCCAATTAATTTATTTTAAACCTTTTAATTATAAAAAATATTTTTTTATTTCAATTAAAACGGGCATAGGTTGACCTTACAACACGAAATCAAACTTAAATCTAACTCACATAGAATTCTTATTCTACCTTAAGTACTAATCGAGTGCAGCCACTTGCCTGCATTCGTTCCAGCGATGGGTACTCAGGTGACCGTCGCGTTCTTCTCTAGCGTGGGTGCTCTCAGGTGACCGTCGCATTCTTCTTTAGCGTGGGTGCTCGGGTGACCGTTGCCTGTTGATCCTCTGCTGGACGTGTGAATCTCCCAGACGCTGCGTCGGCACATTTTCTCACGTAGATTTGATTTGTCGTACGTTAACTTGTACCCAGTACTTACCCGAACCGTTCAATTAGGTCTGTTGGTCTGTATTGTTTAAGTCTACGTATTTGTGTTTGTTCGTCATTTGGGATATTGCGTATTTCGTCGTTTGTATGGTGTAAAATCTTACTTTGGAATTTGACATAGCACTTTTTTATTTCGTCTGCAACAGTTGTTATGTGAAGGTCTTTATGAATCTCCGCGTTTGGTACGTACCATTCTGCGTTGGTAATTGTTCTTAAGATTCTGTTTTGTGTACGTTGGATTATTTAGATGTTTGAGGTTTTGGAAGTGCCCCATAGTTGTAGCCCATATGTCCAGATAGGTTTAATCATGGTTTTGTATATAAGAAGTTTATTGTCTATTGACAGTCTAGAATTTTTACCAAGCATCCAGTAGCATTTTCGGAGCTTGTCTTTTATTTTTTTATTCTTTTCTACAATGTGTTGTTTCCATGTTAGTTTACTGTCAATAACCATACCTAGATATTTGGCGTGATCGCTGGTTATAGGAGGTGGATTGTCAATTTTTCTAGTAGAGTAGATAACCTGGATAGTCTTATCTTCATTTATTTGTATACCCCATTTTGTGAACCACAGCATAGTATTGTTTAAATAGTTTTGTAGTTTGAAATTTGCGTCATTTGCGTCTTTGTCAGATTGCAGTATGATAGTGTTGTCTGCAAATGTTGCTAGCATGGAGTGTTGCGATGTCGGGGTAGGTATGTCTGCAGTGTATATTAAGTAGAGTAGTGGCCCCAAAACGCTACCCTGGGGAACGCCAGCTTGGACTATGTGCAAATTAGAGTATTCTTCCTGGTGTTTTACATAGAAGTGTCGTTGGTCAAGATAGCTTTTAAGTAGCTGGTAAAAATCGAATGGTAAGGCTTTGTTAAGTTTGTAAAGTAGTCCCTTGTGCCAGACTTTGTCGAATGATACGTCAAGAAATACTGCTGAGCAGTATCTTTTATTGTCTAAGTCGTTTGATATTTTGTTTATTACCCTATGTGTTTGTTGTATAGTTGAGTGATGTTGTCTGAACCCGAATTGGTGATTCGGTACAACATTGTTGTTGTCAAGTATTGGTTGTAGTCTTTCCTGTATGATTTTTTCCAGGAATTTGGATAAAACTGGTAAAAGGCAAATGGGTCGATAGCTACTAGCTTTTGTTATGTCTTTTCCTGGTTTGGGGATGGCGTGTACTTCAGCGACTTTCCATGCTTTTGGGAAGTAGTTAGTTCGAATTATAGCGTTGAATATATTCCTGATATAAATAATTGCGTGTTCAGGTAGTTCTTTTAAGATTTTCCCGTTTATCATGTCGTAACCAGGGCATTTATTAGTCTTGATACTATTCTTAATATGAAAGCCAATTTCATTTTGGGTAGTCAATTTGATTGGAATTGCTTCATTCGTGTTTTGGAGGTTTAAATATTGTAGATTATTGTCTTTTTCGTTTGTGAAGCAGTTGGCAAAGAAGTTCGCTAATGTTGCGGCTTTTTCTGAGTTTGTCTTAGACCACGATTTGTTTTCATTTAACATTGGTGGTTGATGGTAAGGTGTCTGTTTTAAATTTCTTGTGGCTTTCCAGAGAGGGTAGTTCGTTTGGAAAGTCGGCGTCAGGTTTTTCAAATAATTGTTGAGTTGTTTGTTTTTACGCTCTTGCAATATGTCCTTTAGTTCTTTTATGGTCTTATTTAGTTTGGCCTTTAGCTCAGGAGAGCGATTCGCTTACCATAGTTTAGGATATATTGGGGAGTATAGGAGTCACGTTCACCTGAGGCAAGTTGTGGCGTAGAGATGCTGAATGCATTTATTATAGTGTCGTTAAGGTAAATTATTGCACTATCTATGTTGTCAGGGCATTTTAAGGGGATTCTGTGTGGCAGGTCTCTTGTTAGGATGTCCTTAAATGTTTGCCAGTCAGTTCTTTTGTTGTAAAGCCTTGTATTGTGGAATAGCGCGGTAGCTTTAGTCTCGTAGGTGATTATGATTGGGGAGTGGTCAGAAGAGAGGTCAAGGGAAATTTTTGCGGTTAATCTTGTCCTGGGTATACTTTTATGTATACAGAAATTTATAAGATCAGGTTTCTTGTTCATATCTGTGGGCCAGTATGTTGGTTCTCCTGTGCTGAGAAAATGCACGTTAAGTGATTTTAGAACTCTTAGAAGGATGCTCCCCTTTCTGTTTGTTAATCTGGAGCCCTGTTTTTTTCTGTGTCTGTGTCTGCCTTTTTTGCATTAAAGTCAGTGCTTTTTGCATTAAAGTCGCCTCCTGCAATGAATCTTTTATATCTTTTTATTGTTAATGTAATTTTTGTATTGGTCTGTCGATATATTAAATTTGGGTGGACAATAAAGTGCCGAGATTATGAGTGGTCCGTATGCGTCTTCAATTTGTATGGTCTTTGCTTGGATATGCTCAGCTTTGTAGCCTGCAAGGTCTGTTGATTTGATTGTCTGTCTTATTATGATTGCTGTGCCACCACGAGCTTTGTTGTCAGGATGATTTGTTTAATACACATTGTATTCGGGTATTTTGAAAATGTTTTTGTTTGTGAAGTGTGTTTCTGAAATCAATAAGATTTCTATGGAGTTGGTTCTGATAAATTGTTTCAGTTCGTTGACGTGCTGCTGCAGTCCGTTAGCATTCCAAATAACGACCTTTAGTCGGTCTAACTTCATATTTAGTTACTCAGTTTGGTTATTAGTACTGTTAGTTTATTCATCATTTTAGCGATTTGTGTCACTAGTTGTTGTATCATTGTTTTTAATTCAATGAGGTCATTTGAAGGTTGTGCTTGCTGAGGTGTTGTTAATATTATGGGAGTATGTTGGTTAATTGGGGGAAGTTCAGTAGGTTGATTTTGTTAAGTCTGTATTAGTGGTTTGGATGTTTGGCGTTCAGACTTTGCAGCTTCTGCGTAAATGACAGTTATCTTGATGGCAGTAGTATTGTTTGTGGTAGTAGGGGATGTAGGGGATGTAGGTCTTATATATTTCACAACCTTTGTAATTTGCCGTGTGGTTGTTTCCACAAAGAGCACAACGTACATATGTCGTTTGTTTTTTCTTTTATTGAACAGTCAATAGTTTTGTGATTTTTTGCGCATTTGACGCACACTGGGGGGGGGGGGGGGAGGGGGTACAATAATTTCGCGTATGGCCGTATTTTTGGCAGTTGCATTGGGGTATGTCTTTCCTTATATGAGGTGGTTCAAAGATTATTTTGCAGTGTAGAATATGTCTCCTCCCTCCCTCCATATGTCTTCGTTGTTCTTGTTGTTCTCTAGTTCTAGAGAGAACATTGATAGAGGTTCTCTAGTACGTTTTTTTGTTAGGTTGTAAATGTTCGTTACCGTATGTCCTTTTTCAGCAAGTTAATTTTTTATTGCTTCTTTGTCAGTAGAGGGGTGCATGTTTTTTAGTATGTCCTTTGCTTAGGGCTACTAAGGGGCCTTATTTTCCCTTTCACTGCACTAGTTATTGTGCTTGGTTATCGCACGGCACTTGTTTTACTTTGAGCGCTTGGTTATAGCACTGCACTTGTTTTACACTGAGCGCTGGATTATCGCACTGCACTTGTATCACTGTACTTGGTTACCGCACTGCACTGTATTGTCACTTGTTGTGTTGTGGGCACGGCGCGTACTTGCATTCAAACTCATTTACTAGTGCTACAACGGTCCCTGCTTGCTCGGGCGCCAGTTAACTTAAACGAAACGGGATCACTTTAAAAAGATATTTTCTTAGGCAGTTTGCCTGACCTTTATTAATTATCAATTGTAATACCGAAAAATAAAGACTAAACTAAGTGAGCTACTCCCCGTGCATTTATACTGTTGATATAGATGATTCAGCCGCTGTCGCAATTTTAGGTGTCGTTCGAGTTTTATGAGGTCAATTGCATTGATTGGTGCTGAGTTGGTTCTAGTGTCGATGAAACGAAAGTTGGGTTAACGAATTTATTTTGTATTAACTTGTATGTAGGTATATACTTACATGAAAATATTTTTGTTTGTTTTTGAACTAAATATTAACTAAATCTACCCACCACCCTAGCCTATCTTAGCCTACCCCAACCTACCCTAACCCACCCTAACCTACCCTAACCTACCCTAGTCTACAATGACCTAGGTCAGCATGACATTGGAGTTTGGCGCGCTTTGCCTTGAAGAGGCTGACCTATAAAAATGTACCACTTACGACTCACTATTCCGCTCTTTAAGTGGTTATAAAACGTTGATGCTGTTGACGTAGAGGCACTTTCGTTCCACGGAATTGCGGGCCACGTGGAAGATTAGCGATTCCGCCAATCTATCTTGGATCTGCCCACATTGGTGTAAATAGAGGAATGCCTCTGGTGGGACAAAGCCGTTAAGGCGCACCCTTTTATAGTACAAGTAGTTGGAGTAGTAAGCCCCAGAACCAGGTTATTAACCGAAGTTATTGCTCTTGAAACATGATTTCGAATCAGTTTTATCAGAAAATTGCCCACCCGTAAAATCCTGGCCCTATTGTATAGAACCTCGTTTGGATAAAATTTCGTGTACTCAGGTTCATGTTTCCTATGTAACCCGAGACAAATCTTGATACATTGTCTCTCAAGCGCCCGAATCCTTTCCATTAAGCTGGTTCTCACCTCGAACCAGACGGAATCCATAGGCAACCATGATTAAGGCCCTGTAGCAGATTAAACTCACTCTGGAATCAAGTTGGCTGCCATTAAACAGTCAGAGCAAAAGTGCAACCAGCTCTTGCAAGAGCAACATGTACATGTTTGTCAGAATCGGATCATATGCTAAGATTTTTAATAAAAAAAATACATTTTCTTAGCTTAAGTTACGAGTAGTTATAATGTTAGTAGTAAATTTATGTAGTCGTCGAAAGACATATGTTTCAATTGTACTGTTTTTTTTTATGAGTGTCCGTCTAGGGCCAGTAAGATAGTTACATTTGTTAAGATAGTTAAGCTAGTTTTAAGCATTTTTGACTAGGGTAAGATAGATATAAGATAATATGAAATAAAAATGAATTTAAAACTAAACTGAAACTAAACTATAGATACTGGTCTAGCCAGATCCCAAAGTATCTGACTAAACTTTGTCTCATCAGTGATCGCCCGTGTGGCCCCAAAATGGAGAAGCTGCGCCAAATTTTTCCTAGTGTTCCGGTGTTCTGAATAAAATAAATTCTGATTTCTGTAAGTTGATCTTCAGGTTCCAGTCATCACAATACTGCTGAGTTTCGAAGACACGCTGCAGAAGAGTAACAATGACGTCGATCGTTGGACCTGATCTGAACGCAATTAAATCGTCTACGTACGATATTGAATGATGAAGAGAAGCTATCACACCACTGAAGTAAATGCTGAAAAGTATGAGCGAGTTCACCGTACCCTGTTGCAATCCATTGTTTACATAAAATGTTTAAGTAGAAGTCACATTGGCAATTTTCACAACGAATTTTCTACCGGTTAACATGTGAAAAATCATGCTCAACTTATTTAGACAGGGTTCTATGAACGATTTTCTCAAAAACCTTCCTGATACTCGGAAGGAGGGTTATTTCATCGGAGAATTGCCGAGTTTATTTATTTATTCTTTATTTATTTCCATTCTTTATTTATTTATTTATTATTCATCAGTGGATACATAATCTGTTAACTATAGCTAATTAGAAATAAAATTTTTATATTATATTTATATATTTATATTTATATTTCTATTCATTTGAAGGTCGACTTCATAATAAATTAAATTATATAATGATAAGGAACGAGTTACGGGTTCGTTTAGTCCATAATTTGTCCTGTGACTAGGAATAAAAAAGAGAATATTCCTATTTCTTAGGTTTCTCTCAGGAACATAAAGAGACATAAGTGTAATTAAATCCGGAGAATTAATTCTGCCATCGAGTATATCCTTAATGAAAAGAACACTCAGATTTGTCTACGATTTTTTAAATATTTTAAATCAATTAATGCGCATCTAGAACTATAACTAGGTTAGAGGCGTCTTTCCCCATCTTGGTGATTGTTTGCATCACCGATGTCTTCTTTTGCGCTGGATAATATGCATTATTCAGTGCATTGTTAATCAGGATGGTGTACCTCTCTACAGCCACTGACGGAAAAAGCCTGAAGACAACATTGGATATACCGTCGATAGCCGCGGAATTTTTCCTTTTCAATAACTTGACGATCATCTGAAGATCTTCCGTCGAAATGAACAGGCGATGGCATTGTTTGCCATGAAGTCTAAATTGAACGTGATAAAACCAAGACTCACGGATCGACAGTGATCGAAATCATTTTGAAGGTAGAAGTGTTGAGGTAGGACTCTGTTTTCCAGGGTCAAATGCTGTCAATCACCGTATACACCACTGTTGCCACCTCCTCCCGAGGATCCTCAATCTCAAAAAGTCATCATCCAGGATGGCACCCTCTGGTTCGATGCCAATTGTTCGTAGCAAGCGTTCATTGTCTGCCGTTCTCGGAAGCTTTAGATCCTGAATAACATTCTGACTGTTTCTCCGAAATATTTTATTTATTTGCGGGAACAAACTCGCCCTGTTGGATTTTACAGAACAAATTCTGTTGTCTGGTTAATTAGTTCGTCCATATTTTCCTGGTACCTGTCAATCTCGTGATTGGTGAGGTTCCTATTGTACGATGGGAAGGAGGTACTCGAAGTGAGCGCCCTCGTCAAGGGTCTGGTAAAGCGCGGCCATTCGTTCGGAATTGTAACTGTGGCACTAAGGCCACAATGCACAATGGTCACTGTGATAAGTAAAGGTCCGTTAACAGTTAGTAGACGGTTCGTCTATGTCTGCCAGTCTTTGTCGTGAGTCTAGCAGCATAAGATCCAGATAGGAGCCGCTCCGAGGAGACGACGGACTATCTGTAGCGAGTAATTTGAGTTTGTACTCAACGTTATGTAGAACCCACCAGTGACTTAATAAGCTCCCCCTAGTGTTGAGTACTAAATTTCCCCAATCACTATGTTTACCATTTAAATCACCAGTCAATATTTAGTAGTTTTGTTCCCAGCGCATGGTTCGAAAAAAAATTTCGAGCACTGCTATAAACATGTTGGGTTAAGGTGCTTCAGGTGCATAGGCCGCCACAACATACATATATCCGCTTCCCATTACTAAGAGGGATGCACACTATGCAAGCCTCTAGCACCCGGAACCTCCTCAACTCACCACTATATATGACCTTGTATTTTATATTTTGTTTTATGAAGATTGCAACACGACCGCCTTGAATGGCGTTGGGTCGGTCCCTTCGTTCAACATCATAAAGATTGTGCCTGATTTTGTGCCCCTGGTTTAGCTTAGTTTCGCTAGTCAGAAGCACATCCGGGCTTTCGTTTTGCAACAAATTAAAAAGCACAACTCGACGTTCGATCCTTATCAGTGAATTTACATTCACCGATATGATCTTAAGTGTCTTCTATCGGGCGTATGGTTGAGTATGCGCTAGGCCCGGCAGAAGCGAGTAGATACTATCCACTCGTTTCGCCTGTTCGTGGATCTGATGCTGGAGTTGGCCGATCTGCCCTTGTTTTCTGCCAAGGTTCCTTAGTAAAGGGCACTAGAGCTTTGGTAACAGCCACAGACTTTGTAGCCTCTGCCTCATTTGGGATGTGACGGCTGATGTTTGTAAGCGACCAGATTTGATTTGATGTTTTGGTACTTAGGATATTCCCGATAGTGTCCCCGATCCGCGACCTTGTCTTGGATCAGAGCGGTTCTCGCTACACCAATAACGTCTATTGTCTCTCGTAGGGCTTCTGTAGCCGCGGCTGTTATTTTTGCCGCTGTTGTTGTTGCTGCTGATGTTGCTACTTCTTTTGTAGCTGCGGCTGTTGTTTTTGCCGCTTTTGCTGCTGTTGTTATTGCTGCTTCTTTTCCAGCTGCTTTGATTGTTGTTAATGCGATTGCAGTTGGGACGTTGTTGCTTGCTCCCTTTCCTTCTGCCGCATCTCCGAGAGTCTACGTACTACAGCCTTTAGCTTGGCACGAAGTACGTGCTCTACGTCCTAGCGTTCACTTAGCTCCTTCTCCGTAGATGAACTTGAAAGGACGGCGAAAGGGTTATTGTCGCCAGTGTAGCGACCTTCGCTACCCTCAGAAAATAATGTGGCGTCCACTTCCAGGGCGGATACCGATTTTTTCTGTGTTTGTTGTTGTTGCTGAGTTGCCTTTGATGTTTATGGTGATAGTTGTGGCGCCCCTTTCCTCTTTTCAACCACCAGTCAAAGAAGTGGGGCACTTAATTGGCTTAGGCCTTGCGCTAGCCCTTTTGCGCCTTTTCATGACGCAAAACGCCTAACTCGGCTTCCGCGAATATTTCGCCCAAATGTACACTGATAATTTTGGTATATCTTATTTTCTTTCACACTATAAAAGCTGACACTGATGTAACAAAATACCCGCCTCCATGTGAGTTTCGGATTTGGAATAGTTAGCTGTTTGTTTATATACTTGGCTGTTTCTATATATGATAAAAACATACTCCTATCGGTGTTAATCCAGATTAAGGTAGCCATCACAGAGTTCTAGGGAAGACCAGAGTTCCAAGAACGATTAGACACCTTCAGCTTAGCGTTGGTAAACTTCAAAAGGCCTAACATATAAGAGGGTGACGAAGAAGGTAAAGAGAAGTAGGTCCACACAAATATACCGCCAAACAGTACTGGGAATAATAGTAGAGCATCTATTTCCGCATAAACCATCTACACTGTGCACAGCCATGACGGAAACTAGTATGGACCAGATCTCACGGAACGAAGCCTGCAGAAATATAGGCGACAAGAAAGCGCCTGGACCTGACGTCCTTTCAAATATAGCGATCAAAGACCAGACATTTTTATAGCAACGATGCAAAGGTGCCTTGATAAAGGAATTTTCCCTGAACCATGTTAACTCCAAAATTTTGTGTTGCTACCAAGAGAAAAAAACCATCTAAAGAACCTTCGGCGTAGCAGCAATATGTCTGCTATTTTAAAGATACTAGTATGTATCATATCGCCATGGCGGAGGATAGAGGAACTTTGTCTAATGCCAAGTATGGTTTTTTGTACCGTCGATGCCATAAAAGAGGTGACACATACAGCAGCTGAAGCGACACGGGGGAAAGACAGCAATGGAGCACAAAGAAATACTGTGCAGTAGAAACGCTGGACGTTAAAAAATCCGCAAACTGGCCCTGCATTAGGAGGTCTCTGGCCAGAATAGATGCATCACGTTACCTTGTGAAGATGTTTCTTCACAATGTTTCCGCGGGAGTCTCCCAGGGATCAGTCTTTGGACCTCTTCTGTGGATCATAATATATGATGGAATTTTGCGAATAACACTACCACAAGGAGCCACGCGAAGTCATACCTAACGGCAGTCACGCGGGGAGAGTGGTTGATGTGCGAATGTGTGGTTTAGTACATGGCACGAGTATTGGAATTTGCGAATCGTGCATACCAGTAGCCCAAAGTAAGCGTGCCAAGAGTTTTGCCAGAGTAGAATAAAAGGAGAGTATGAAAAGAAAAAAATTATATGTATATTGTCCCTCACAAAACTATTCGGAATTATGTTTTTTTCTGGATTTGAGTGTTGTTAAATAATAAATAAATAAGCAATAATAATAAAAATCAGTCTCAATTCAACACTTATTCCTTATTAACAAATAATTAAAAAAAAATTAACATTTTCTCTCTACAACAACAAAAAAAGCAACATAAACAATAACGGAGCGAATTCCATGTCGCAAAAGTATTCGGAAATGCTACCATTTACGATTTAACTCAAGTGCCGTCTTAAATTCTTCTTAAAATATGTTGTTGGCTTTCCTAATTAGTACATAATAAGCATTCGCAAACATCAAAAAGCTATCACACAGTATATTTTTCGTTGTTTAGAGCATCTTACTAAATGTATAGTAATATGGGTAGAAAATCAAAGGAAACTACCGAAGAAGAGAGATAAATTATTTTTCAAATGCACAATAAAGGCAAAAAACTAAAGGAAATATCGTCTTATGTAAATAGAAACACTTTTACGATTCATAGCATTTCACAGAGCGAGAGCATTCTGTAATTTACCATATTTGGACCCGACGGAGGCCATAAGGTCTGCAGAAAAGTGGGAAAAGAAATGCATGCCAGCAATACTATACCAACGATAAAACACGGAAAAGGTAACGTTATGCTGTGGGGCTGCATGAGTGCGAATGGGGTTGGGAATATGTAATTTATTGAAAATACGATGAATCACTATCAATATATTCACATTTAAAAAACAATTTTAATGAGAGTGCTAAGAAATTGTTGCTTTCGGGTCGTTATTTATTTCATCACGATAATGACCCAAAACATACAGCACACAATACAAAAATGTGGGTTTTATATAACACCCCAAACAGTTGAAAACTCCACCGCATTCTCCAGACCTTAACCCCATCGAACATTTATGGGCCATCATAGAGCAAAATATCTGCAAGCATCCAATAACAAGCAAATTGTCACTAAAGGAAGCCATTTCTCAAGAATGGAGTAAAATGAGTCCTAAAACGACAAAAAGGCTTATAAAATCAATGTCAAATAGGCTTAAAGAAATTGTTAAGTAAAAAGGATTTGCCACACGATATTAAAATTTTAGTTTTACTTTTTACTTATGAAATAAAAAACATCTTCATATTTTAGAGTGTTAATTATTAATTGTTTGCAAATGCAAACAGAACGTAAAAGAAAACGAAAAAAAAAAAACGGTTTTGCGGTGTGTTACGGTACTAATTTCAAGCACAATGGCAAATTCCGCTGTCGTTATGTAATTAGTAGTTATTTGTACAGTAGTTGCTGACTAATAAGCGATTTGCCGCGAATAAGCGAATGCCCGGAAATCGAACTGGTAGCAAAGTAATAGAGTTGGTGTATTTTAATTATTATAAAGGGAATTCTCCTAAAGAAATTGCCGAAATGTTATCAGTTAAATTGAAGACTGTGTACAACATTATAACACGAGCAGAAAAGGAAAATCGGTTAGAGTTGAAAAATTCTGGAGGCCGACCAACGAAGCTGTCCAAAGAGGTGAATCTAAAATCCTTGGAGCTGTGATCGAAAAGTCCCAAGTCAGCTTAAAACAATTCGTTGCGGAGGTAAAAACCGATTGCATGGATATTCCCAGGAGACTATTCGGTGGATATTTAACAAAAAAAAATACTCGTCGGAAATAGCCCTGAAGAAACCGTTACTCTCCGAGACAAATGTGGATAAAAGGCTGACTTTTGCACTGCATAATATTGCACAGTCGCCAGAATTCTTGAATGACGTAATTTGTCACGAAACAAAAATTATGTTACATCGAAGGACCACAAACAGCATAGCGGAAACCAAATACTTCCTTGAAGAACAATAATATTATCCCCACAATGAAGTTTGGCAAACTGTCCGTCAGAGCGCCATGGCGCATTGGGTAGTGTGTCGGCCTCTGGCGCCCGATAAATGAGTTTGGATCCTGATAACTCCAACGCCATCGAATGTTAATTTCGCTGCTCTCTCCTGGGTAGGGTACTGGCAAAATCTGGCAAGTATACAGCCTTGAAAAAGCTTTTCGACTCTCGCCTTTCATCCAAGGGCGTCGGAGAAGGCAACACTTCCAAGGAGTGTTACTTGGAGATATTACAGAATGAACTATCTAAAAGTACTGCAAGTTTCGGGTTTGTTAATCCCAAAAACTCTCAATAGCTGCAATACAATTTATATCAGAATAATGACCCTGAGCACAAATCACTCTTGTGCAGGATTGCTTTACAAGCACCATGCTTGATATACCTGCGGCAAGACCCGATATAAGCTCCATTGAAAATTTGTGGGCATTTCTAAAAAATGAGATGGTAAAACTCACTTATTAGAGTAATCCAGGAAGAGTGGCAAAAGAAACCGGACAACTACGATATGGAGCACTTAAGCACCGTCTTTGATGGTGGGCACATTAAATATTAGGGTAATTAGTTTTTTGGGTGTCCTTTTTTCGTTTCCTAATATGTTATGCTTTCATTTTGAGAACTACATTATTAAGTGACAGTTTAAAATATAAAGATTTTTTTATTTTTGTTTTTCTTCTGCATTTTTGTTTGAATTTTGTTAATATTTTTTTGTTGTAGTTATTAAGAATAAACTTATTAATAAAATGATGAAAAGAAAACATTACGAAATCAATGCGTTTTCATAAGCTTTAACATTTCAGCTAAAATTACAAACAATTTTTCCTTTTGGAAACACTTATGTGACAGAATTTACATAAATTGTAAGTCGTATAATAATCTCGTAATACTTCCTTATTATAATATTGTAGATTTAAGGGTTTTCACCCTGTAAAATGTTCTTTTTATCGCTGAAAATTTGTATAAGCATTTATGTATTTTAAACTATTTATATGGTAAAACTCCAAGTTAAGAAAAGTTTTATAGTTATTACAAAGAATATTACTGAAGGCCAGCACCGGTGTTGCTGTTAGTTTTGTTTAGTTTAGTTTTGAACCTCATTCTGTATAGAACGATTTGGAAAACTAAAAAATATAAAAATTAATTCATATCACAGGAACTAAATGTAAACCAACCAGTCAGGTCGCCAAACAATCGAGTTCAAGTGCGAGAATTCATTACAATTCGATGCATTGTTATATGTTAATCTTATTGAGTTTTTTACGATGTTCACTCCGTTGTCAGAACTTGTCGTATGTCGCGAATGTAAGCAGGCACTGAAATTTGAAGGGGCTGGCAATCGAGGATTGGGCTTCTAGCTTCAACTCTACCGTTTGAGGTCTCGTCTCAAAACACCTAAAATCGGATTTCTAAATAATTGAAATTGTCTCATATATTGCAGTTGGATTGTTCAATGAAGAATATTCATCGATTTTACAAATAATTCAGTTCTGGCCGACAGTATAAATCATTCGTTGGTAAAATGGCCTTATCATTAGCAAATAAAGAACCTCGTCAAACACGTCAACAGCAACTTATTGAACAAAATAAGTTATACGAGTCTACAGAAGGACTATTATATGGTGCTGGATGCTAATTAATTGGTAAGTCACTATAATCATTCAAACTTTAAACGCCTTTTTCTCAAAACCTTATTTTTCAAATTGGCTTGCATGATAACTTGTAAAGTTATTGTTCGATTTTTTTGATATTTTGCACATATGTTATCAGTAACATTATTTTCTATATGAACCTAAAGTTTCCGTAAATTTGTTGGAAAAATAATTTTGTCGAAGCAAAAATTATTTAAAAAATCGATTAAAAATTCATATTATTTTTTTCAAATATTTTACTCCGTGAACATTTTTTTTAGTTTCATCTAGAAATTATCATCTAGAACATTAATAAACACACAGAATTTTGTTTTTTCATTCAGAATTTCAGATCAATAGAACCGAGGTTACAATATAAGCCGAGGCGTCTCGCTGCGACCTTCCCGGAAAAAGTTACTGTACATCCGCCATTTTGAATAATTAAAATATAAAAAAAAATTGTTTGTATTATTTTAACGTATGAATAAACCACATGCCAATTTTCAAAAATATACAATGAATCTTTCATTTTAAGGAAAAATCATGAAATTCAAGCAAAATTAAAGTTTTTAACCTCCCCCCCTTAAGCGTCCTCCCGATGAAGTGATATCAAGTACGAAGCCACTTCCTGCATAGCTATATGTCCATCTTTGAAAATATGGTAGAACTGCTGTCGTTAGAAATGCTAAGGGAGCTTCACACCAGCGACACCAAAAACATAAATTGATTAGAATTCAAACATCAAGTCAAACACCGGTACATGTCCATCATTATCACATACTCAACATACTCGCAGCAAAGAAACGTTCATGGCTCCTGTTGCTGACTTTGCTTCGTCAGGAGTGGTGGAAGTGGTGGAGTGAAGGGAACGCATTGGTATCTAACTCTTCGGTAAGGACTGGAAATGGAAGTAAGCAGCAAGGAGGAAGAATGTGTAATTATTTGTGGACTGGAAGTAGAAGCGAAGTGCTAAGAGGTGATGCACTCATTAGCAATTGTTCAGAGATCGGGGATAAAGCCAAAACTAGAAATGGCGGTGAGCTGCCAAGGGTATGTGCTTATGACAGACAAATATGGATTGGAACTAGAAGTGAGGAACAGAGGGCAGACAAATCAAACTCAAATGCATTGATGGTTAGATATAAAATAATAATAATCGATGGTATCTGGACCAGGAGCACGTGAAAGGAAGTGGTTGATGAATTATCAAAGTTTTTCTGCTCCATTTAGTATACAAATAGAAAGTGGAGAGAAAATATTTGCTATGGGGTTCGGATATATTAATATTCTTGCTTCAAATGGCAAAAAGTGGTCCGAAAAACATCTTTCGAATGTACCTAAAATTTCTGACAGTATGCGATGTGAATTTTTGACCAAGGATGGCACTATTGCAGCAGTGGGAGAACAAATTCGAGATGTATATTAGGGTGCACGGTGAAGCTGGCAAAATGGCTAATGTGGCAGCTGATCAAATCTTGCCGCTTAAACTGTGGCATGAAAGGATGGCTTATCAAAATGTAACACATTACGTAGCCAGTTAAAAAAGGAAGGGATTCCTTTTGAGGACGATGAAAACTTCTCATATGGTTCTTGTATCTTCGGTAAACAACATAGGTTGCCCTTTCCAAAGAGGGATTATTTTAGCAAATCAACTAGGACAACTAGTGCATATTGATGGGTGCGACACTATGGAAGAGATTTCTTTAGGTGGAGCTAAATATTTCATTCTATTCAAGGACCACTCTTCTTAAATCATAAATCGGAAGTTTGCAATTCTATTGAAAAGTTTATTGAGCGAGCAAGATATGAAACTCGGTGTCCAATAAAGATGATCGTCAATGAAGGTGTGAAATCTCTCTTAACTAGGCATGGTATTTGTCAGGAGATCACTGTTCCCTATACTCCTGAACAAAATGGCTCTGTTGAAAGGGAGAATAGAAGGCTGCCAGGACGATTTTGCATGGGAATAATTTGCAAAGGAAATTCTGGGCGGAAGCAGTTAATACAGTCGCGTATGTACTTAATAGAACTGGGACTAGCTCTTTGAAAGGTAAAAATCCTTATGAATTATGGTGGCCTGGAGATGAGGAATTTAAAGTGTTCGGCATCGACATGTTCGGCATCGGCATTTACACATGTATGCAAACAAAGGGGAATATTTGTGGGTTATGCCGACAACACCAAAAGATACAGGCTTTGGTTGCCCGCAGCTGGGAAGGTGGATATAGTTAGGGTTGTGACATTCAGAGAAAGGGAAGAGAATAAGCAACAGTTCATGTTGAGACAGAATGAAACAAATGAAGAAGCAGAAGTAGCTGTGGTTTTACGAGTATAAACCTGGATGTGGATTCGAAGAACAACGAAACCCATATGATGAAGATGTGAATGGAAGTGATGGCTTCTTTCGGTAAGAAAATGAAAATGATGATGATTCAAACGAAGATGGTGGCAATCATACTCTTCCGTACATCTTATAATGGCGTGCTTTACTTGTACAGGGAGAACCAAACAGCTATCGTGATTTTTTCACCTGTGACGATGTAGTTCATTGGAAGGAAGCAATGACACATGAGATGAAGGGCGTCTAAAAATCGCTTATGACTTGAAACCCTCTATCGTTTAAGGCTGCCTCAGGGCAGCCATCGCCTACTGCCCATTTATTTCATCTGCGAATTTTTGTATTTTTACGGTTTCGCGTGCCTTCAATCAGACTTCCAGCGAAGTTACGAACTACGTTTCAGCTCACTGCGAAGTTTTGTCTCGTTTTAATGGTCACTTGTATGTGAAAAATCAGTGTGAACAACAAAAATTAGTGCTCGTAAAAAAAAAAATCTCATAAAGAAATAGAATATTTCTAATTATTTGAAATAGTCCGGAATTTTACAGTAAGTAGATAAATTCATGTACTTTCATAATAAGAAAAGAAATAATAAATAAAAATGAAAATGTCGTGCTTGAGAAACGAAATACGAAGGCCGCCTCAGGGCAGCCATAACCGTTTACGCTAACATTTTTTTCCCGCCATTTATCATTGTTTGCATCTGAAAATAAAGAGGGTAATACAGGTAAACGTTTCAAACTATCCGATGTAGACGATGAAAAATTGAGAGAGTTCATGGAGTCTCTTGACACGTCCGAAGACGATGACGGTGATCTCAGCAGTGGAGATGAATTAAACGATCCAGACTATATTTCTGATGAAATATCAGCAGAAAATGAGCTGTGCATTTCGCAGGCCAAACAAATTAATGCAGGAGAAACGAGTGGCGGTTTCATTCAAGCTGATGATTTACCTATTACGGCTTTATCAACGCTCGTTGAAACAGTAGAAGCAGCTGAAATAGTGAAAACTAAAAAAGATACATTGCAAATTATAGAACCAACGGAAATATTAGAGTCGACTTCATCTCGTTTCAAACCACAAAAAAGAGCCCAGTCTCCTCTTCCTTCAGTTGAGGATAGTGGTCCTGATGTTGAGCCTTCTGCTGGTGGTTTCACTGGTTCAGGTATTATTGACAATTCGAATAAACTATTAGCAATTTAATTAAAAATTCGACTATTTCTCTTCATTTTTCAGCCATGCATGAAATCAGAAAAAACTCAACGGAATTCTCAAAAATGATATGGCGAAAGAGGTTGTTTCGGATTCGGAAACTGGCGAGTGAATTAAACGTTCAATTGGATTCTATTCCTAAAACATCTCGACTGTGCGTTGACGAGCAGATGTGCAGCACAAAAATAAAGCACCATCTTCGGCAGTATATGCCAAATAAGCCCCATAAATGGGGAATAAAATTCTTCGTGTTGTGTGACTCCCACGGTTTCGCTTATCGTTTCGAAATTTACAAAGGTGCAGGCGATAATTGTGTTTTACCTGAAACACCCGACCTTGGTGCAACTTCGAATGTCGTTGAACGTTTAACGCAATCAATACCGAAGTTCGTGCATCATATTGTCTACTTCGACAATTTTTATACTTCGGTGCCTTTATTGGTTTATTTGCGTTCAAGAGGAATTTATAGCTTGGGCAAAATGCGCGCAAATCGAATTCCTAATTGCAAACTTCCCCTGGACAGGGATATACAGGATGAACCAAGAGGCTATTCAACCGAATATGTTGCTTCTGCGTATGGCGTAGACATTAGCACGGTTTTATGGAAAGATAGTAAGAGCGTGCGATTGGCATCAACTTACGTCGGTGTCGAACTATTTGCTAAAGCAAATCCAAACAAACAAACAGCAAAGGCAGCTCGTTATGATCGGAAACAGAAGCAATTTATTGAAGTTGATTACCCACAGATCATACGCGAATATAACAGTCATATGGGCGGTGTGGATCTTATGGATGGTCTTGTGGGTCGCTACCATATTCGAACGAAGACTCGCAATCCAATGATGCGTTTGTTTCATCATTTTATAGACATGGCGTCGACGAATGCATACATCCTATATCGTCGCATACATGCCGATAAATGAAATGATTCTTCTGAAGATGAGAAATTGCTGAAATTACCAGAGTTTAGAGAAGAAATAGCTGCGGCTCTTATTATGAGCTGTGAAAAACGTAAAGTTGGACGAACATTATCAGTTCCCCGAGAATCGAACCTTTCTCAACCGAGTACTTCTGGGATTTGTGAAAAAGCGAAACATCCTGTACAAGATGTACGTTTTGATGGCTGTGACCAAATTCCAGTTTGGCAGAGTAAGAACGGTGGCAAAAAGAAAAGAAAATTGTGCAAAACATCGCAAACACAATGTATTTGCCAGAAATGTGACCTCCATCTATGCTGCTCTTACGCCAAAAACTGTTTCTATGATTACCACTATCGAAAGTAATCCTCTCTTTCATTTTCTACTATTTATTATCTTCCTGTTTCAATAAAAACAATAAAAAGCTCGATAGATTTAACATTTTACTTTTATTTAGCTCTTAAATCTGCGATTATATTTAAACAAGAGGTGAAACAATGAAACCAATGATAAGTGGCGGGAGAAAAACTTTGACTTAAACGGTCATAGCTGCCCTGAGGCAGCCTTAACTATTTTGTCCTTGGAGGTCCATCAAAAAAATATTTTTGAATTCTGATTTCAAATTATGATTTCTTAGCCCATTATTTAGTAGAAAAAAAATTCCCGACTCTTTTGCGTCAAAATTGCGATTTTGACCGTTAGAGGATTAAGTGCCTAAAAGAAAGAAAATCCATTAGCAATAAGTGGGTGTATAAGCTTAAAAGCTTGGGTTTCAATGGAGCACAGAAATATAAAGCCAGGCTGGTTATAAAGGGCTTTAGTCAAGAGGCTGACTAAACGGAGAGACCTTCAGTCCCGTAGCCAAATTTATGTCAATTCGCACCATTTTTGCTAGGTCTAAGCCTTACGCAATTTGATGTGAAGACGGCCTTTTTGAACGGGGAGTTAAATGAGGAGATTTATATGGAGCAACCCCAAGGCTTCAATGACGGATCTGTCATGGTATGTAGACTCCGAAAGAGTCCATATGGCTTAAAACAAGCATTTCGGTGCTGGAACAAGAAATTCACTGGCATTCTAAAAGAGTTTAGCCTTAAACCTAGTAAAATGGATCCCTTTGTTTTCATCTCAGGGGATGTAAGCAAAAACACAATATTTGCGATAAACATTGACGATGGATTGATCGCAGCGAAAGAGAAGCAAGATGCTATGAAGTTGGGGAATTTTTTAAAGAAGCAATTTGCTATTGGATGCAGCATGGAATTGGCACGGAAATCTGATAGTCCTATTTCTATCAGTCAAATACGACATGCGGAAAATGTTCTTAAAAGATTCATTATGGATTTCTGCAGGCCAATATCTCCAGCTGAAACTTTTCTACATGCAGAACCTTTGTCTTCGGGGGGCCTCAAATTTCCTTACAGAGAGGCTGTGGGGTTCCTTATGTATCTGGCGATTGCTACTCGGCCGAACATTGCATATGTAGTGGGAGTTATTTTTCGGTACTTGGATTCACCAAACCAGGTGAATATAAATGCAGTGAAATGAATCTTAAAATATATATGTGGAACCAGGACGATGGGTATAACTTTTAAAAGAGGTAACAATTTTGATTATGCGGGTGACCCTGTAACTCGACGGTCAACAACTGGCTAAATTTTCATCGTCGCTAATGGTCCAGTGTCTTGGTCATCCCAAAGGCAAAAGTGTATTTCCCTATCTACTACGGAGTCTGAATATGTGGCGGCTTCGCAAGCAGTGAAAGAAATGGTATGGCTTCGACAACTACTATCAGAAATGGTTCCAATTTGTGGGGGCGAAACAAGTTTAAACATGGATAATTAGGGAGCTAGCAAACTTGTTAAAAATCCGGAGTTCCATAAATGACCATCGATGACCGTTACCATTTCATCCGAGAACATTATGAGAGGGAAATTTTAAAATTTCCTGAAAATCTGAATTTCAAAAGACAGATATATTTACTAAGCTACTAAGCAAAGATAAATTTGAAGGTTTTCGTTTTTTGATTGAAGTTTTAAGTAATTAAATAATTCTTATTATGTTGTGATTTAATTAATTAAAAAGTGGGAGTGTTAAGAATACAGAATTAACTATTGAATTTATTTTTTGACAACACTGGCTCCCACTTAATATTTTTTATTTTATTTTTATTTGTCGTATGATACATACCTACATACACCAGTTTTTACAAGAAAAGATTAAATAAAAGTATAAAACTTGAGAATGAATGTATTGATTGTTGGCATTCTGTGTTTGTTGCTGCACAACAAAACAACACTCAACACAAACACCTTGCACATTTGAAGTTCATGTTTGGTAATATATAAATTTGAAGTGGCATGGCGGCAGAATGCTATACCAAATGGTAAAACGCACATGCCCACCTCAATTTAACACATCTCACAAACAATCATACTTTAATTAAATATAAGATCCACAAAATATAAAAATTAACAAACTTTAACTTTCACACCACATAAACATTTTGTGTAAACAAACGCGAACTGTCAAATGTGCAAGGTAAAGTCACAATAACAAACCAAAAGAAAGTCTACAACTGCAGCCTTGCCAACATCAAGCTGCAGCAACATTGCATTATTAAGAGTCACTAGGGATATGGGTCATCAACCCAAATCCAAACACATAATGTTGTGCAACATACATTGTACAAGTTAAATTATTTTATTTTTAGAAATCAAAAAAAATATATATTTTATTTAGTCTTGAGGAGAACCCCATTTATTGAATGACTGCCTAGAACTTACTTAAATCTAACAGAAAATTATCTTAATGCTATGCCACGATTGGAACCGGGAGATAGTAATGAATGGAGAAGGAATGCGGTTTTTGGGATGGATGTAAGCTGAGCTTTTGGGAAGGTGTCAGATGGGAATATGCGGCGTGTCTGCAATGCTCGTGAAGCATGTGGGTGCAATTTATGCTGCGCGTGAGGAATTTCCGGCAGCGGTTGTTATCATGCGATTGTATCCAAAAATTTGGATATGTTGCATTAACTTACATAACAAAGCTAACCGAGGGTTTGCATCAAGCGACCCAAGATACAATAAATCACTATTACACAAACAGCCAACCAAGGCAGATTATACAGACACACAACTCGTTTCACATATAACGATTAATAATTGTTGTAACGCAAAATGCCCAGCGAAAAAAGTGTTTTTGCGAAGATTGTGCTGTGGCAAATCGAACCAACCAAAGCAAGAAGACGTCTCCAATTAACTGATGGTTTTGACAAGAGAGCGCAAAAGAGCGCATTTATTGAATTTATATAATACAATTGGTATAAAAATTAACGAAATTAATATTAAAAAAAATGGTGGATTTACAATTCTTAGGCGCGAGATTTAAAAGTGAACGAAAATTAGTACAAATCAAAATTTAGGATTTCATGAAATTCAAACGTTAACAATTCAAACTTTAGGTTATGATGATATTGATGAAGTGCTCCAACATTCCGCCCCCTTTGAAAGGTCCCTTTCAAACAGGAAGAATCGCGAGTTTACGAATTGGACGTCTTATGATGCCCTTTGCCGTCCGTATGTCAGCAACTCTCACCTTGCCATCGTGACCTGGAATAACTTTTAAGACTCTACCCAGCTGCCATTTCAGAGGAGGAAGGTTATCTTCATGAACTATGACCATTGCGTTGACTTGTAGATTTTGTTGAGACGATGACCATTTCGACCGTTGTTGTAATTCACTGATGTATTCGTCCGACCATCGTTTCCAAAAGTGCGTCTTTCCAGCGTTTATACGACGCCATCGTTGCAGGTAACTGATGTTGGAGATGTCGTTAGTTGCTTCAGGAATTGACTTCAAGGCTGCTCCAATGAGAAAGTGCCCGGGAGTTAAGGCTTCTAGATCATTGGGATCTGTCGATAACGGAGATATTGGCCTGGAATTCATCACGGCTTCGATTTCAACCAGGGCCGTTGAAAGCTCTTCAAATGTCAGCTTCGCATTGTGAAGACAAATGTACAAATGTCCTTTGGCAACCTTGACTGCGGCTTCCCATAGCCCACCAAAATGTGGAGTCCTAGGGGGAATAAAACGAAAATTAATATGATCGTTACTACAAAAATTATTTATGGTATCGAGTGAATTCTGTTCAAACAACATCTTTCGAAATTCTTTAAGTTTCGAATCAGCACCCACAAAATTTGTTGCGTTGTCGCAGTATATTTCGCATGGTACACCTCGACGGCCAGTCATACGTTTGAGCGCTGCTATAAATGCATCGGCAGACAAATCGGATACGGCTTCTAGGTGTACAGCCTTTGAGGCAAAGCAAACGAATACTGCCATATAAGTCTTATAGGGAACCTTGCCTCGAATCTTATAATACGTGTATATTGGTCCACAAAAGTCCACCCCACAACGTGAAAAAGGGCGAGACGACATAACTCTCACATCTGGTAAATCACCCATGACCTGTTGAAGTAGTTTCGGTCGGTATCTCGTACAATGTATGCAGTTACTAACAATCTTTCTAGCGATATCTCTTGCATTGATGATCCAAAATCTTCGTCTAATTAATGCAACAAGTGTCTTGGGTCCTGCATGATAATTGGATATATGAATATCTCTAACCATGGATATGACAAAGTTTGATTTCCTTGGAAGAAGTAATGGATGTTTCTGTTCCTCTGGAACATTTGCATTTTTCAGTCGACCACCAACTTTTAATAATTCGACTCCGTTGGATTCTTCGATAAACGGGTTTAAGCATTTGATAGCTCCTTTAAGCCGCTTTCCATGACGGATTTGATTAAATTCGTAGTCAAAAGAATACGTTTGGATAATCCATACGATTCTGTGAAGAGCAGCATTCAGTTCCGCTGCGGTAAGTGATCCTACGTTTTTCAAAACATGCCCATTCATCCTGTTGACAAATCGTAGCATGTAAGCAACAATACGCACAATCTTCCTGTAAGAGCTACATTTGTTTAAAACATCCACTAGGTATGGTGTATCTTTTACATATTGTCTAAGTAATAGTGATGTTTTTATTTTTTCTAAGGTAAGAATGTTTGGTGATAGTTCTTCAGTTAACTGCAGGGGCCAGTTTTTGGGGGTTTCAAGTAAAAAAGAAGGGCCCGAAAACCACATTGAATCCTGTAGTTCCTGGATAGTACAGCCTCGTGACACAATGTCAGCGGAGTTTTCTTTTGTAGGTACGTATCGCCACGCGATGTTCTGCGTATGTTTCTGAATTTCCGCTATTCGATTTCCTACGAACTTACTAAGTTTTGAAGAATGGGTGGAAATCCAATGTAAAAGAACACTAGAATCTGTCCAAAAGAAGATTTCCGTATGAGATGTATCGAAGATTGGTTCAACTTTTCGCCAAAGTTTAGATAAAAGATGAGCACCACAAAGTTCAAGTCGCGGGAGTTGCTTCTTTTTCGCAGGTGCTACTTTAGACTTCGCTACCAACAGCTTGACGACCACGAAGCCTGAAGAATCAGTAACTCTAGTATAGATACAACATCCGTAGGCGTGAAGAGACGCGTCACAAAATCCATGAATTTGTATTTGTTTTTTATCTGGTGATAAAACGAATCGTGGTATAGAAATATTTTTCAATGAGTATAAATTCGTCATAAATTGACGCCATTCCTTTTCAATATGATGTGGGACTGTTGCATCCCAATCCAATTTTTCAATCCAAACCTTTTGGAGAAGGATTTTGGCTGTAATGATAATTGGACTAAGTAACCCCATTGGATCGAATAAGGTAGACGATACTGATAGTATAGATCTTTTCGTACAGTCCGAATATGTACGGTTATTTTGATATGTAAACAAAAAATTATCATTTTTGGGATCCCAAGTAATCCCCAAAGTACTTGTAAGATTAGAGTCTGCTATGACTATATCCTTATTTTCTGTTGAATTATGTTGATGAACATTTAATCCATTGCTATGCCATTTCGATAATTCAAGACCTGCTGACTTTAAAATAGTAACAACTTCTCTTTGAATCTGATGCAAGTCATCAAGATCGTCAGCTCCAGTGAGCAGGTCATCGACATAAAAATCTGAACGAAGTGTTTTTGATCCTAATTCTTTGTTTTTGAACTTATCCGCGAGATATAATAGCGATCGAATTGCTAAAAATGGCGCTGAAGTTGTACCATAGGTGACAGTATTCAGCTCGAAAGTTTGTATGGGCGATTGTTCGCTTTCTCTCCACAAAATATATTGATATTTACGATGGCAAGGGTGCATAAGTATTTGTCGATAGATTTTAACTATATCTCCTGTCAATGCATATCTATGCAAGCGAAATCTCAATAATATTAAAAATAGATCGTCCTGAATAGTTTGACCAGCCATAAGGATGTCGTTAAGAGATGTTTGTGATGATGTGCGACACGAGGCATCGAACACAACTCTTAGTTTAGTTGAGCTACTAGATGGTTTAAGAACAGCTTGATGTGGGAGATAATAATGCGATTCATTCAACTTAGGATTTTTTACTAATGACATATGTCCAAGATCCTTGTATTCTTGCAAAAACTTAACATATTCAGCTTTCAGCAAAGGATATTTCAAAAATCTACGCTCAAGAGATAAAAGTCTCCGATGAGCTATGTCGTATGAATTTCCCAGGCACTCAGGATCTTTTTTAAAAGGGAGTTGAACCATTAGTCTTCCACTAGGTAACTCTTCAACAGTTTTTTGAAAGTGTGCTTCACAATCGGTCTGCTCTTCTGTCCACTTAGACTTACGAACATCGACTGCTTCCAGCTCCCAGAACTTTTCAACGAATGCTTCCAACAAATCTTCTCTTGAAGTGAAACAACACATCTGTTTCTCGGATTGTAACTTACTCGTACTCATGTATCTCCCAGATACAATCCATCCTAAACGTGTATTTTGCAGTGCAGGCAATTCCGGTCCAAGCTTAATTTGACCTGCCAGAAGTATCTCAAAGAAAGTGTCAGCTCCAAGCAGCATATCGACTGGCGACGATTGATGAAAATGTTCATCTGCAAGTTCAATATGGTTAGGCAAATTCCAGTGCCTTATATTAAGTTCACTATCAGGTTGATATCCTGTAATGATTGGTGTAACGAGAAATTCCAACGAAAGTTCAAAATAATCGAGCCTTGAACGAATGGTAGTTTGAGTAAGGAACCTTATCTTGGTTTCGGTTGATCCGATTCCTACGATATCCATATTTCTTTTTTGTCTATACAAATTTAAAGCGTTAGCGAAACGTTCATCTATGAAATTGACTTGTGAGCCGGAGTCCAATAGCACTCGCCCAATTTGAAAACATCCATAACTATCCTTAACCAAAACTAAAGCAGTAGCTAGAATTACTTGTGTTGTCCTGTTAATGGATTTTTTCTCTGAAGCAGAATGTGCAGTTGCAGTGCTAGTAGATGGCTGATAGTTTCCCTCGGTTATTGCAATTTGTTGTTGCGTCCGATGCAACAAACTATGGTGTGACTTATTGCACGTCTTACATCGATATGATGACGGGCATTTAGACACCGTGTGACCCTTACCTAAGCAATTTAGTCATAGAGCTAGTTTCTTAATATTGGCAAAGCGATCTGATACTGAGAGTTTGTAAAAATGTGAGCAACTGCTAATCAAATGATTGGTTTCTTTACAGAATGCGCAAGATTTTTGTGTTACTGATAACGATGCTTGCGGACGTTGAGCGGAAGAAAATTTAGTTTTGTTTAACCATTTCCTGTTATGGTCTGAGCGAACAATCTGACCATCACGTGCTTCTAGGTATTGACATCGTTTGTGTAAAACCTCAGCACATGTGTCCCAACTTGGAAGAGTTTTAAAATTGCATTGCTCATCCCACTTGTCTTGTGTCCCTTCGTCAACTTTAGTCATTGTTATGTAAATAATGACAGCATTGCAAATATCTTCATTGACTGTAAAGAACCGAACAACGCTGAAACGTTGTCAACTAAACTGCGTAAAAGGGATGCAGATGGCTTAGAGACCTTTGGCAATTCAAAAAGTTGTGATATATTTTCAAGAAATATTAGGCAATTATTATCATAACGATCCTTGAGTCGTGCTAGTGCCTTCGAATAATTACTCTCGCTGACTGGAAAAGCTTTAATCGTATCGAGCGCTTGACAACTTAAGCAAGTAAGTAAATAGTTAAATTTTTCGATAATTGTCAAACTCGGATCATTGTCAACAAACTTATTAAATGAGTTTATGAAATTTTTAAATTCCGAATACTTGCCACTAAATTTAGGCGGGCTCAATTTCTGTAAATGATTCACCGATTGTGGAACTGAGAATGTTGTTTCCAAAGAACCATTCCTTGTTGTACCTAGGGCAGTCAATATTTTTGTCTTTGTAGAAATATACAGATCTTCAAGTTCACCTCTTACTGTATCTGTAGGTACTAAACGTTCAATCTGTGTTTGATATGCTAAAAGCTGTTTAAAATATGACTCTACTATCCCTAGCCGACACTCTAACTCTGTTGGTGACAATTCATCTTTTATGCTATTCTTTATTCTTGTTATGCTGCCTTTTGTTGATGAACACATTTGCTTCAACTCATCTATTGTTGGTTCCGACATAATGAATTTCTATTTGTTCGTGTATGAAATAGTTTGAAGTAAGATTTATCGAAATGTAATGACGAATTTTATTTGTGGTTGATTATTTACAACGGAGATTTGTTCGTATATAATTGCTCGAAAATATAGCAGCAATGCGTATATAGTAACGACAAAGTATATCTAATATGCATGGATGTATATATGAATTTCTATTTGTTCGTGTATGAAATAGTTTGAAGTAAGATTTATCAAAATGTAATGACGAATTTTATTTGTGGTTGATTATTTACAACGGAGATTTGTTCGTATATAATTGCTCGAAAATATAGCAGCAATGCGTATATAGTAACGACAAAGTATATCTAATATGCATGGATGTATATATGCTCAAGTCCAAAAGGTTGCTAATTGTATTAAACAAGGTTTCAGTTGAAAGGAGTGTTGTATTGCATATATGTATTATCTAATCGATTAATCAATGCGTTTGTATGACATCTGGATTACTGACTGGAACGAGAAAGCTGAGAAACGATACGATGGCAGTCAATTGTGGGAAGCACGTTGCCAAATAAAATTGCGAAACATGTTCCTTGCGAAAAAAATATAAACGCTTCAACCTTTGCAGTGTTAACGAAAAAGAGTGATCGAGCGAACGAAGGAAAAAAAAAACGACGAATATCGTGGGCGAAAGCTTTTTTTTTTTTTTTAAACTGATGCAATGAAGAATGCTAATGTGCATATGTGGAACTTAGGAAATGTGGGTGACACCTTGTGGATTCTAATCTTACTCGTCTTCCGTTACGTTGTAAGCCATTATGCAAGAGTTGTTATTTTCCAATTTAAATACTTATATACTAATATATATGTATATGTAAGTATAAGTACAGTAAAATGTGCATGCAATAATTTTCCTCATATGTCGAAGGTGCGTTTTGATTTTACTGTGATTCCAATGTTAATTAAGTTTATCCAATTACTTTATGTTGGTAATTAAAAGATGAGTCCAACGCACATTCTACCATTTGGAATAATAATTACGTACCTTGGCAGGGAGGAATACTTAACTTTCCCTGGTCTGTTCTGCTGTATCTGGACCATAGGCTTCTGCTTCTCTATGTCTTGTTTTCTCTTGTCTTCTTTTTTCCTAGTTGGCTGATGCTTGAATGTGATGCCTTGACGTGTAATTATCACCCACTTGCACGTTCTTATTTTTTTTTCTCGTTTTCGCGAAAACCGATAACCGATCACGAATCACTGCACGTGTTATAATATTTTCTTTTTAAATTCTTTTTACAATCTTTTTCTACATATATGACCTGTTCACGGTCGCCAAAATGTTGTAACGCGAAATGCCCAGCGAAAAAAGTGTTTTTGCGAAGATTGTGCTGTGGCAAATCGAACCAACCAAAGAAAGAAGACGTCTCCAATTAACTGATGGTTTTGACAAGAGAGCGCAAAAGAGCGGATTTATTGAATTTATATAATACAATTGGTATAAAAATTAACGAAATTAATATTAAAAAAGATGGCGGATTTACAATTCTTAGGCGCGAGATTTAAAAGTGAACGAAAATTAGTACAAATCAAAATTTAGGATTTCATGAAATTCAAACGTTAACAATTCAAACTTTAGGTTATGATGATATTGATGAAGTGCTCCAACAATAATAAAATAACAAAGAACATTCTACAAACAAGGAACATTTTCACAATTAGTGTAACATATAACTAACAATTATCAACAATAAAGAAAAAATAACAATTAACGCTTAACACAAAAATGCGTTTTCTTTTACATACTTTTAAAGTGTAACCAAATCGTTTCGCTTTTTATATTCACATATATGTATATAAAAGCATTTCTCGTTCGAGCGAAACACGCCGCGAACAGTGTTATTTGAAATAGTATATATTAACAGTATTGAATGCCAGTTCAAGCAAAATTACATATATATGTGTATTACAGACTTGGTGGGGTAATAAAACATGAAATAAGCACAATTGAATAAAATGAGTCTTAAAAGAAGATGGGCACAATTTATCATGAAGTAATTAACCCATATCTTCCTAATGATCGATTATTCGATCGGTTGACTATTTATTTTTTTATGAGATATTGTGAACGCATTCATTGTTATTTTCTTAGTGTTCTTTAGCCTGACGCTAATAACTGTCAAGTAGTATTTTTTACATTTTACGGTTCGCGCGTATATTCTTGGAATTTAAGTGTATTTACGGACATTTTCCTGCAAAAATATGTCTCGTCGTGAATTGTAAGTATTTTTGTTATATTACTATATAATTTTATTTATTTCTGTGATTTCATATTAAACATAATGTGTATCTTTGTATTGTAATCTATTAGAATGAATATTAGTTGAATGTTAGTGGAAATTGCAGTATTTTATATAGTGATCGATTTTTCGATCAGTAGGATTATATGCCCCTGTGCTCTTACGCACTCTTATCGTGCTTTTATTTAGAAATCTTTATTGATTTTGTTACAGTTTGTCATTAAATGAAATTATTTCATATCTGGAAGATGACACGAATGTTTTGTCGGCTGATATTTATATTACTCCACCGGATAATTTCGATAGAAGTGACGAAGATAGTGGTGACGAGGAATTTACTCACATAAATAATTTGTCGAGGCATCAACTATTAGCAGAAGGTGAACTAAGGTCTACCGTTGCTTCAGAAACTGGCGTCGATGTGGAAGATGATTTCTTAGACGATCAAACTCTCAAACCTGTTCCTAGTACATCATCAGCAAAACCACCTCCGACGAAAAAAAAGCGCGTTTCGATATCTCGTCGTTGGAGGGCTATCGATATTCCAGATAAACCAGAAAAAGAGACTACAATACCCAGTTTCCTTGAAGATGTTGAAACACCAGTACAGTTATTTGAGTTGTTTTTTGATGAAGAGGTCTTTAAGTTATTGCGTTCAGAAACAGAAAAAAATGCAATCCAGAAAGGCAAACATGGTTTTAGAGTTACTGTGACTGAAATGAAACATTTTGTCGGAATATTGTTATTGTCAGGATACAACAGCGTGGCGAGGTACCGAATGTATTGGGAACAACAAGTGGATTGTAATTTGCAAGCAGTTGCATCTCTTATGCCTAGAAATAGATTTGAAGATCTGCTTCGTTACTTCCATGTCGCGGACAATAATAGCTTACCACCAAACGACAAATTTGGAAAAGTTCGTCCACTTTGGAACCTACTGAACCATAGATGGCTGAAATATTATCCTGGTGATAAAAACTTGAGCATCGATGAATCCATGATTCCTTATTACGGAAAACATGGTACGAAGCAGCACATACATGGCAAGCCTATCAGATTTGGATACAAAAATTGGTCTATTTGTACTCGTCTTGGTTATCTAATTTACGGCGAGCTGTACCAGGGGGCTAGCACTGGGAATACTCAGCTTGGCGTTGGCGCATCTGTTGCATTGGACCTCATAAGAAAATTACCATCTGGCAGCTATAATCTTTATATGGATAATTTTTTCACCTCTTTGCCTCTGCTGGATGAACTGAAGAAATTGGGACATGATGCTACAGGTACTATTAGGGCCAATAGAGTAGAGAATGCACCATTGAAAGATGCAAAGGAGATGAAAAAGACTCAAAGGGGATCATATGTCCAATATACGGATGTGTTGTCTGATATAACTCTTGTTCGGTACAACGATAACAATATTGTAACGGTTGCGTCTACACAGTGTGGTGTACAACCAATAGGAAAGGTGAAGCGTTTTTGTGATAAACAAAAGAAGGACGTTGACCAACCCAGGTGTTTCATAAATTATAATAAATATATGGGTGGCGTCGATCGCTTAGATCAAAATGTAGGATGCTATCGAGTTAATATTACACTGAAGAGGTGATACTGGCAATTACTTATGTTTCCTCTAAACGCTTGTGTGAACAATGCCTTTCAATTATATACAATTTCCCCAGCGTCGAAACATAGAAATAGTTCTGATCTTTTATCATTTACCAGGTATATTGTAACGACATACTTTCTCATGAAAGAGGCCTCTGACACCTCCTCCGTTGCTAAGATAGTTTGTCTGGGTTATAAAGTTGCAGAAAATGGCATACGGCCAAATGAGAGTAACTTAAACGCCATAAGAGCTTTTCCTGCACCTTCATGTAATAAAGATGTGCACAGCTTTCTAGGATTTTGTTCCTATTTGGTTTTGGTTCAGTTTTAATGCAGAAGCAACAAGATAGAAAGTTCCACCCCATATTTTATTTTTCGAAACGAGCCACTGAATCAGAAAGTAGATATCATAGCTATGAGCTTGAGACGCTTTCCATCATCTAAGCACTTCGTAGATTCCGAATTTACTTGATTGGAATAAGCTTCAAAATTATTACTGATTGCCAAGCTTTGACTCTTACCGTTGTGAATTTCAAAAAGAAGGCACGGCACAACTTTGACTTAAATTTATTGACAACAAAAAGAGAGAGGGCTCACAATTTTCACCCACTATATATATAGCAAAATTTGCGCGGGAAAACTAGTTAGTTTCGCGCCTTTTATTTAGGAGGTGACAATTGGCAGCCACTAGCCAATTGTGAATAATGGTGCGTTTTCATTTTTAGCTTTGATACAGGGTGTAACATTTACCCCCACGTTTAATTGGGAACAAATTCAACCCGCTTGTTTCGTAAGCGCTCAGATCTTCTAAGGATTGGTAGACTCGTCTCTGGTTCGTCTGGGGTGTTGATTGGTGATGAAACTTCTGAGGTTATTCCGGACGTCGGAGTTGAAGAATGAGGTTTTTGAGTTAAGTCCAATTCAATGGTCTGAGGACTGGCTACCGGGTATGTAAAAATATCCGAATTGTCGAACTCTTCTGATTGGTTGCTTATTGGAGACTTCCTAGAAGGCGAAACAGGATTAGGATTGCAACTCTGACTACTTGCCTGCTGTGATTCCATGATGTCTTTTGTTTTCCCCGCCGTTGATGTTCGAGGCCTCATCTGGTTTTGATGTCGACGCCATAGGCCATGATCGGTCTCAACCAGAGACATACGTCGCCCAAGAATTTTTTTAACCACTCCAGGAACCCATTTCTCTCCCCTTAGGTACTGCCGTACGAATACCGGCTGATTAAGGGAAAATTTGAAATCGTCGGACTTGATTATCTCCTCTTGACATCTTGTGCTTGGAAAGATCGCGGAAAGTAAAGTCCGATGCTGTCTACCATGCAATCTTTCTGCCGGAGATACGCCATTTTCATCTGGTGTTGAACGATAAGTTGACAAGAACGTGGCTAAGGCGTCATCTCCCTGCTTGCCGCCTTCCATAATTTTGCGAAAGGACGTCTTGAAAGTTCGGACCATCCTCTCTGCGATACCGTTTGACTCCGGATTGAAAGGTGCTGAAGTCACATGGCGAATTGAGTGACTTTGGCAAAACTGTTGGAATTCACTTGAAGAGAACTGGGTGCCATTATCTGACACTATCGTTTTGGGCAGTCCCTCTAGAGCAAATATGGACCGCAATGCCTGAATTGTGGCTTGAGACGTAGTGGAAGACATCCGAACCACAAATGGAAATTTGGATTTCGAGTCCACTATAATCAACCACATGTGTTTTTGAAAAGGTCCTGCGAAATCAATATGGATGCGCTCCCAAACTTCATTGGAAGAGGGCCAGCTTGAGTATTCCCGAGGTAAATGATTGGCATTGAGCTGGCAGGCCGTGCACTTCGCTACTGTCTGCTTAATGATGTCATCAATGTTCGGCCACCAACAATGTCTCCGAGCCATTTGCTTCATCCGTGTGACTCCCCAATGGCCTTGATGTAAAAGTGCTAAAACCTTTTGCTGAAGCTGCGCTGGGATGACTACTCTTGAAGATTCACTGTGGAAGAGAAGAATGTTAGCACACACACTCAAGGACAATTTTCTGCGAAAGTATGGCTCCAACATATTTTCGGTAAGTGGTAAACGACTTGGCCAGCCTCTCTGCACGTACTCGATGACCTTTCTAACAATTGGATCTTGCTGAGAAAATTTAGCTACGACACTGGAATTGATTGGAAAATCTTCCACAAGTGACAAATAAACCTCTTCGATTTGTTGGCAAGATTCTTCCGACTGATCGAATACGTCATCAGGACCATGAGGCAAACGCGAAAGATAATCCGCGTTTCCATGCTGCTTTGTTGGACGATAGCGAATCGTGTAGGTGTAACCCATTAAAATTATTGCCCACCTTTGAAGTCGTTGAATGGTCATATGGGGTAGTTTCTTATCAGGGCTGAAAATTGTTACCAATGGCTGATGGTCTGTTATTAACTCGAACTGTCGCCCAAACAAATATTGATGCAATTTCTTAAGGCCGAATATAATGGAGAGGGCCTCCTTTTCGATTTGACTATATTTTCGTTGGGATTCGTTCAATGTTTTCGATGCAAAAGCGATTGGTTTTTCGATTCCATCTGGGTAGATGTGAGAAATAACAGCGCCAATACCATGCGATGAAGCATCTGTCGCTAAGGTAATGGGCAGATCGTTTTGAAAATGAACTAACCTGGACACCTTTACGATAATCTCCTTGAACTGATTGAATGAACGCTGTTGTTCTTTCCCCCATACAAAATTCTCACCATTGCTGCGTAGCTTGTTTAGCGGGGCTGCTAACTGGGCAAAGTTTTCGATAAACTGATTATAATAATTGATTTTGCCTAAGAATGCCTCAAGATCTTTAATATCTCTCGGGGTGGGTAAATCACGTATTGCTTTGATCCGTGCATCTGATGGACGTATGCCGGTCCGGTCAATAATATGGCCTAGGTACTCAATCGCTGGCTGGGCGAATTTGCATTTTTCAAGCCGACAACGCAAGCCATGATGTTCTAAACGCTGGAGAAAAATTTTCAGATTTTTTAAATGTTCTTCATTGGTACGGCCAGATACTATGATGTCATCAAGATACGAGACACAGAACTCCAAATCAGCTGTCAGCTGCTCCATATATCTTTGAAAAATCCCTGTGGAACTGGACGTTCCGAATGGCAACCGTTGATATTCATATAAACCAAACTCAGTGTTGATAACACAGATCTTCTTTGCTTGCTCATCCAAAGGGATTTGGAGATAGGCATCCGACAAATCAATCTTCGTGAAGTATCGTCCTCCTTGCAACTTGTGAAATAGTTCATGTATACGGGGTACAGGGTGACGATCTACTTCAAGTTGTGGATTGATGGTGACCTTGAAATCTCCACATATTCGCAAATTCCCGTTTGCTTTTTTGACAACCACGATGGTTGCTGCCCATTGGCTAGTTTCGACAGGACGCAAGATATCTAATTCCTTTAACCGGTCAATCTCTCGGCGGACTTCATCTTTTTGAGCAAATGGAAGGGGACGATATTTGAAATATTTTGGTTGGCTATTCGGTTTCAGTATGAGATGCGCTACAAAGTGTTTACTGCACCCCAGTCCAGGCTTAAAAACTATCTCGTGCTTCTTGCACAGAGACTGGGCTTCAGTTATAAGTTGCTCTCTAGAATCTGATGTAATTTGCAGTGCAGCTTCTTCCTTCGCAAAAAGTATTTTGAAACCAAATTCTTGAAGCCAATCTAATCCCATGATGTTTGCGCCTTCAGTTACATCGGAAACGATAAGCGATAATCGGCGCGTTTTATTTTTCCACTGAACATTTACGTTAATTGTTCCTTTAATAGGCACGCTCAAACCCCCATATGCTTTAATGCACGCAGTCTTGTAGGGTTACAAATTGGACTACCTAGAGTACGGTATCCGTCGAGGCCTATCAATGAACAGGTGGCACCTGTATCCAACTGAAAAGTCAAAGGGCGGTTATTGATGCAAAGGGATACAAGGATTTTGTTGGAGTTCTTGTCAGTTTCAAAATCTGCCGAAGACACTTGTTCTAAAGTTGAATCAGCGGATTCACAATCATCTACTAGGTTAATAGAATGCGCAGATTCTGTCTGCCTACCACGTGAGACAAAACTCGCTTGGTTGTCTTGCTTGCGATTCATGCCTGCGTTTCGTGCACGCCTTCTACCCCGATTCTTAGATTGTTGACGAAATTGCGTTGCGAAGGGCACGTCGGAGCGCTTTGCTGACAGACATACGCTACTAATGTGACCACGACGATGACACAGATCACACACGGAATCCAAATGCCTGCACTGATTCCGGTTATGTTGAGTAAAACAGCCGGGGCACGACTTTCTTAAGATTAAAGTATCATGCGACTTACTTGTTTGTCTCTGGGAACGTCCCTGGTTCAGCTGATTTACCTCGGTGGATGCCGGCGGGATGGAAGTACTGCTTCCCTTTAGAATATTCGACGCTACCTGTGTCGACTCATATGCCATCACTAATTCCTCGATCTCTTCCAGTGTGGGGTTCTTCTTTTGAGTTGCAGCGATTCGTACAGCATCATGAGGCGTGTAGAAAGCTATCATGTCCCTGATCATGACATCAGCGTAGGACGTATTGCAGTCTTCCCTTGGACACATGAAGACACAATCTCTAGCGAGTCCTTTAAGATCCGCGATCCATTCGGCGTATGATTGTCCTGGTAGCATTTTCTGCTTTAAGAACTTGCATCTCGACGCGAGTACATGCAGTTTGGATTGAAAATATTTCGTTAACCTCGCAGAAAGGTCCTTAAAAGTGTGTGTACTTACATCTTCCGTCCCTAACAGCTTCCGTAAGAGCTCATTTAGATGATTTCCACATGTTGATAGGAAATGAGCTTTCTGTAAGTCGTCGTCTTGCAAGGAGTTCGCCGAAAAGTGCTGTTTTAACTGGAAAAGGTAGCTCTCCCAGGATTCTTTTTCTGAATCGAATGGACGAAATTGCGGAATGGTGGTGGGTGCTGATGAAATCCCTCTTAGAACGCGCTCCATACATTCTGAATTGGATTTTAACACTTTCTCCATCCAATCCTTCTGCTGATTCAGGATTTTATGCACAGCCTCTGGGTCCATTTCTTACTTCCTCGTCGCCACTTGTTGTGAATTTCAAAAAGAAGGCACGGCACAACTTTGACTTAAATTTATTGACAACAAAAAGAGAGAGGGCTCACAATTTTCACCCACTATATATATAGCAAAATTTGCGCGGGAAAACTAGTTAGTTTCGCGCCTTTTATTTAGGAGGTGACAATTGGCAGCCACTAGCCAATTGTGAATAATGGTGCGTTTTCATTTTTAGCTTTGATACAGGGTGTAACACTTACCCTAAAAGAAGAAATTATTAAACCCTCGAATTTCACGATGGGCATAGGAAAGGAGAAAGGATGGGCATTGTCGATGCTCTTAGCCGATCTTTTAACATAATACACGTTGATGATGAATCGTTTAAATTCATGTTAGCAGCGGCACAAAAACAAGACCCTAAAATCGCTTCTATATCGTCTGACTTAGAGAAAATGGAAAGCGCCTTTTATGAAATGATTAACGGATTAATTTATCGTAAGTGCAAAGGCAAGGTACTTTTCTTCGTCCCTTTGCATATGGAGGAGCAGGTCATACGCACACATCACGAAGCAATGTGACACTTAGGTGTTGAAAAATGTTTTCAGCATTTGTCTGAAAGTTATTGGTTCCCTAAAATGAAAAACAAAATTAAAATTTACATCGCAAAATGTCTGAAATGCATTAACTTTTCGCCTCGTTATGCTTTTCTTCTTTGCTGTCTCTTTCGTCTTTTTAAAAAATGCTTGATTGTAGTGTGTGAGAGAATGGTTGATGAATATGCCGCTTCTCTTGCTGTTATTGTTGCTATAAACTACGCTGGAGAGTTTTATCGCATGCGAGTTGAGTTTGTTTTTGTACATCCTCTTTGCGCTCATAATTTGTTTTTTTGTATATATGTAGATCAGAGAACCTCACACAGATTATTGTTTTGTTCTTAGATTTCGAAGCAGATGATTTGGATCGTATCTTTTTGATGAAGCAGCTTTGAATTTTAGTATCAGGGACATCAATGGATAAGGCATTTTTAAATATGTAATAGAAAATTCGGTAAGCCCATACAATTCGCGATTACTGCTAGTCCCTAAAAAGAGAGATGGAAACATAAAGAAATGGCAACTAGTTGTAGACTTCCGTAATATAAATGATAAAATTGTTAACGACAAATGTCCACTAACAAGAATTGAAGACGTACTAGACAAATTAGGAAGGGCTAAATACTTTTCCACACTAGACATGACCAGCTCATTTCAACAAATACCGCTAGATAAGAAATCAAGACCATTAACAGCATTCTCGACACAAGACGGACATTACCAATTCAAAAGACTACCATTCGGATTAAAAATATCCTCATATAGTTTCCAAAGAATGCTAGCGATAGCATTAAGCGGCTTAGAATCTAGCGCTTTCCTCTATGTAGAGGACATTAACATCTTTGGATGTAGTATAAAACACCATAACGATAACCTAATTAATGTATTCGATAAATTAAGACAATACAATCTCACATTAAAGGCAACCAAGTGTCATTGTCTGAAATCTGAAGTCGTATATTTAGGTCATTTAGTAACAAGTAATGGAATAAAAACAGATCCTTCCAAATACAACACACTAGAAAACTATCCAATACGAAAAAATGCAGACGAAGTCGGGAGATTCGTAGCATTCTGCAACTATAACAGGAGATTCATACCAAACTTTGCAGAAATTGTCAAAAGCCTTAATTCTCTTTTAAAAAAGAAACAGCCATTCATTTGGTCGAACGAATGTGCGACAGCATTCACTGAATTAAAGCAAAAACTAATCAACCCTCCAATTTTACAATATCCAAATTTCGACAAACCTTTCATAGTTACAACCGACGCATCAGATTTTGCACTGGGTGCAGTGTTCTCACAAGGTGAGATAGGTCACGATTTACCAACTTCGTATGCTAGTAAATCCATACAAAAACATGATATAAACAAACCAATCATAGAAAAAGAACTGTTAGCAATCCATTGGGGAATATATATATATAATATAAGCCACAATGATGTGGACCCCAAGGAGCAGATCATGACAATAACAAGGCGTATGACACAAAATATTGCCAATGAAGATAATAATAAAAAGGAGACCTACATATCTCAACAGAAGACTAATCACCTTCACATGTGGGATTGTATATCCATGACTGACGTCAGAAATAAGAATAATTTGAATTAACGAGTGATAATAAAAAGAAAAAAGTACTATTGAAATTAAAGAAAATGAAGTTATTGTAAGATGCAGCGACAATCTAGCGAAACACGTTTCGACTCTGGAGAAGCTCGCATCAAAATTAAAAAGGGTTCCCGATAAAGAAGTAGCGCTAAGTGAAGAGGATATGATATTTGAATATATAAAAAAAAAGAAATTGAAAGAAATATATAATACGTTGCAACGAAATTAATATATTGATATATAAACCCCCTAAGAGAATAATGAAACTTGAAGAAAAGTTAAACTCAAACAAAGATACGTCTGGTAAAATATGAGACAAAAAGATGAGACTGATTGTAAACGCTTGTGAAATATGTACTAAAAATAAACAGACAAGACATATAAGACAGAAAACGGCCACAACAGACACACTGAGCACTAGTTTCGGAACAATACAAATAGACACAGTTGGACCTTTTAGAATATCAAACGGTTACAGATATATACTAACGATGTAATGTGAATTAACTAAATATGTTATCACTATCGCTATCGAGGGTAAGATAATCGCCAAAGCACTAGAGCACTGCACGAAAGTTAATAATAGTAAGTAATATCACAGAATAAATACTATTTATTCTGTGGTAATATGTACATGTAGTATGATCGATCAACGATTGCTTAGTCAACAATACCATACATAAGCTTGATATTAACGTTTATTTATGTCTGTTCACTAGTGCTCTTGATTTTACCCGGGTAATACCCAACTTAGCAATAACCCGGGTACCCGGGTATTCGAGTAATGCGGGTAATACCCGATTTCGCGGGTACCTGCATACCCGGGTAATACCCGACAAGCGCGGGTACCCGCATACTACCCCAAGAGCTCTACTGTTCACGATTCACGATACCTACTCGCTACGATGCGCGATGCTACGATGCAGTTGTAACGATTATTACTCATAATCATTTCGGAAAAGGAATCGGCGATGCATTCGGAAACGATGCCGAGTATGTAATCGCATCGTTTGGTGATATACTCGGCGATTATGCCTCCGAGTACTTTTTACTTACTCGTGCAGTGCTCTACAAAGCACTAGTGAAACAATTCAGCTTAAAATACGGCTGCTCCAAAATACTCAAGTCAGACAATGGAACTGAATTCAAAAATGAGCTGCTGAGGTACATATGCGAAATGTTAAGAATCAATCAAAGTATAGGATCTTTAGAGAGAATCGAGAAACCATAGAGTTTTAAATGAATTTCTTTTAAATTTCACTGAAGATTATGAATTGGACATTTGGGTACCATACTATGCATTTGCATTTAAATAACATATGTAGACACCAAGTTTACTCCATATAAATTTATTTTTGGAAAACTACCCTACGTACCATGTGATGTAATAAATAGCAATGAAAAAGTATATAATTTAGATAAATATCCAAATGAAATAAGAATTAGACTCAAGCATGCAATTGAAAAAACACGAAAAATGATCAATAATGTTAAGAGTAAAAGAAAATTAGAATATGATAAGAATACAAATATTTCAGACTTTAAAATAGGAGATTTAATGTTTGCTAAATTAAAAAGTAAGAAAAATTACAAAGTCCTTACCTTGGACAATAATAGAACAAACAATATTAATTCAATAATAGAAATAAACGGTGAAAGGAAGAAGTTCCACAAAAATAGCCTCAAGAAATATAAATAACATATGATAATAAATTCAATACACACAATACATATCAATTACTAACTGTTAATACAAACAAAATTTTGTTAAATTATTATCCAAAAATATTAACATACTACATAAATTAAACTAAGCCCTACACAATAATGTAATTAGTAACTTGAGAAACCCCGATGTAAAGCAATTCCGAAACATATCGATACAGAGAAGTCTTGAAAAATTACTCTTTAAATAATTTTTCACTTAAGGGTAAGGGTGTAGTGTACCCACCAAAACAATAACATACACTTCCTACACACTGCATAATATACATTACATAATAGTGCCATGCGACACCAAAAAGCTAAACACTGGACGGCACACGACAAAATGCTGACACTACAAGAATACAGGCAGAAAGAATTGGAATATAAACATTACAAAGTTCACTGCCCAAGTACATATTCCGATAGATCGTGTCATGAATGGCATTTAACATCACAGAGCATACATTTTAATGTGTCATCTGAGAATTGATTCTTTGTGGGAACACAATACAGTGTAGCCGAAATATGATGGCATGCCATCTGCTTGAGATAGATATGCATTGGAAATGCTAGTGGGGGTAAATAATATATAAAGACCGATTGATCGAAAATAAATTTAGATTCAATTTGACCACAAGCAAATGTGTTACTCACTTTTACTGGCCGACCTCTATGTCATTCGTGCCCTGCCGGATTGCTTACAGAGTACATCCTAGAACACCCAACCTTTTTTTTTTAACCTTACACGTAAGCGTATCAATGTTTTTGTTATTTTTTGATGTAACCGGTGTTGGAATGAGAAGAGAGCGTCGCCTTAACGTCGAACAATTATTACACCGAAATATATTTCCACTTGTTTTAGAATAATCTTCTTTAGTAATGTTAACACAAGTAAGGTGGAAAAAATGTTTACAGTCACCACAAAGTATTTTGATGGCACAATTACTATCGATTTTTTGCGAGCACACTGAACAATTCATTTTTAAAAATTTAGACGTTTAAGAAGTCGACCGTACCCCACGACATTGTACTATAGATAAGTGAATTGTCGTTACATATTTAATATAAAATAAAGTTAGTCGCGCTATACACTTTAAAGAAATCGTTTCATCCTTTTTTAATCATAAGTTAACAAATATAATTTTGTAGTTAAGTTATTGCATTTATTGCAACGAGGACGTGTTTTACATCGAGTGCCGTATTTACTATTATAGTTAAGTTATTGCATTTATTGCAACGAGGTCGTGTTTTACATCGAGTGCCGTATTTACTATTATTCCACGGAGTTATCAAGTGACAATGACACTAAACTTTAAGTAAATAGAGCTACTAGGCGCAGTGTTATTGAATATCCATTGTTTTTTGTATTTTTTTTTTTCAAAATTTCAACAAAGAAAAAAAACAAAGGAAGTATGAGTTTCTTAGGCCCGCCTCCCCTCGAGTGTAAACACATAAACACAAAAATTCCCCGATTCCCTCTCCCACTCACGAAACACCAACCAATTTAATTAATTTCCAGCCGAATTTTCCTTCTCTTCCAGTCACAGCTCGCCCTAGACTTCAACCTTCTAACACAAAAGTGGCCCACTTATAAATGAACTAAGCCAACAGAGCCCATTAAACAACTAAATGGTCATAACAAAAATAACAACAAATACCGTCAACCAGTACAAAAATCACAGCATCAATATGAGCGTGAGTTAAATCGGGAGTCGAGCCATTTGAAACAAAAGTTGCTCTATTGAGTGCTCTTTATTGACTACTGTATCTAGAATTTGGAAGTGATCGTTTGTTTCTTCCTGTTGCGAATGGATTGTGTTTTGCATGCTCTCATTATCAATTTCGCGAAATTGTTGGTTTGCGGGATTGATCCGTGCCATCCACACATTATAATGACCTCTTTGGTGATCCTGCTACGACACAAACGCCTTCTAGCCCAGAACCCATTACAGCGATCAACAAGTCAACAATACAAAACACATCCTTCACCAACTCTATTGTTTCTTCCGTAAAAGACACAGGTAAGAAACCTAGAGATGAAAATGTCTTAAACGACCATAAAAAGAATCAGATCCCCAAAACAATCTATGACCAAAAAAACAATAGCCAAAATCAAAGAACAACGACACGGACAAAACTAACGTCATATGTATTGGCTTAACGAATCGACTAACACATCACAAAACAGGTTTGCCACCTCTCTCCCGACGAAAACACTCGAGACTGACCCCTTACTCCAACCAAGCCCGTTGCTGAAAAAGCTCCAAAACCCTCGAAACCCCTATCTATATGCATACAAGGAGTGAAAATTAAAGGCATCCTCGCGAATGAACTAAATGAAGTTGTGCAGGAGAATTTATATCTGCAAGTGCTACTAAACGAGAAAGTAAAGGTCCAACCAAGGAAGTCTCAACATTACACAATTATTTTAAAAATACAGCAACAAAAAAAAAGCACTAGGTACAATACATAGAAACCAATAGACCAAAAGAGATTTAAAGTAATTCCATAAAACATGCACCTCTCAGCCGACAAAAACGAAATTCGATCTATGACATACATATACTATTACACTATTACATTTTAAAATCAATTTTGAGCCTCCTCATGTATAGCGGGATAATAGCAATGTAACGACTGTCGACGACCACACACGAAACTACTGCACAGATTTTCCGGTGGTGTTAAATGTGCCAATAATCATAAGACAATTGACTGTCCAATAAAAGAAAGTACCAACGACGTAAAATGCGCCCTCTTTGGAAATAACCACACGGCTAACTACAAAGTCGGTGATATATGTAAGACCCAAAAACTACAAAGATTCACACCTTTAAGAAATAAACAAATCCCAAAGGTCCCAGAACCAACTACTTCAACAACTGCTATAAATGCAACTAATCATACTAAAACAATCGTCTCATATGCTGAAAAGTTGCCTCTCAGATAACAAAAAAATGAAAACAGTCAACACAAGAACAAAGCACAACCAGCCCCCCTATCATTATCTCAACAACCATTCCGGATCCTCCAACAATCACATTCAAGTAACAATCATACAAATTGAAGACGATTACGATGTTCGACACAACATATCGACAGAACAATACAAACAGCACCTAAATATACTAGGTGCAAAATTTGTTGAAGAAGGTGACTTTAATGCAAAACAAATACAGACTGGGGCTCTATAATAGCAAACATTACTTCTTCTTCTTAGATCGCGTTAGAGCTCACGGAGAGCCAGAGCCAAGCTTTTCTCATTCACTTATGTTGTGTGCTATTCGTTTTTCACGTGAAGGGGGCTTACAGTAGCCTTTTTGAAGACAAATGTACAAGGGGTTTTTGCGAGTATCCCACCGAGCAGAGGAACCGCGAAATGAAAATTAAATGGCATTAGTGTTATCGTGATCCGAACGCGCACATCGTGCGTCAGAGGCCGACATACTACCCACTGCACCACGGCACTCTCGGTTCTCGGGATCTCCAACTCAACACCCCCTTCAAACCACCTGACAACATAAAAAGTGCAATAATGCGCCTAAACGACACTATCCTTAATGCAGCGTAGAGATCCATACCCGAATGAAAACCCTAAAGAAAACTAAAAAGAAACGAAAATTGAAAAAACGGTGGTAACCTAACAGATGTCTAGAATTAAAAACTAAACTAAACTACTACAAAAGAATTAAAGGAACTACTACAAGATCAGAAAAAATAAATGCCTTAACAACTACCTAGCAAGACATACCTCAACTTTACAAGCGAATCACTCTCTGTGGAAAGCCACAAAGAATAAAAAAACAACAATCTTACATATACCACCCATTCTAAGCGATAAAAATATGTGCTCTAAAACAAATCTAGAAAAAGCCACAACATAGCAAACTTTTTTGCCAACAGTTTTACAAACGAAAAAGATAACTACCCATAACACCTAAATTTTGAAAATACAGACATAATAAACAAAACCTCCACCTACAACTCTTTCCTGGAAAAAAAGAGGTTGACAAGAAGGGAAAAAAAAGAGCTAATAAAAGTTGTTACCAATAATAAATATTTTCCACACGCACTATAATCACACTGCCACTAGCCAACTTGTTGCTTGCTTGGTTGTCGGTAATCCACTGACTCTCTACCCAGAACAACCGACCAGAACCTGCCGCACACTAACTCCTACTTTCCCTTACATAAGGGACATATGGCGTGATGATCATGGCATGATTCTGTCCTTATGTACTCCCATCGCATGATATCTCCAAGCTGTTTTCCCTATCCTTCGCCTGCTCTTCCTTATATATGTATGTATACACACAGCCGCTAAACATAAAAATAAAAAAAGGTAAGGTCGTTCCCTGGGAGTCGAACCTCACTCGTCCGCATGACGAGCTATGGTCGCTTCCTCTGGCCCATGAGACCTCCATGGGGACGGTCCCCCAAAATGCGAAGATACGCACCGCCCACAACCCAAAACTGAACGAAAGATGACAATGAAAACCTTTCGCAGATCACTCGTAACATTCACCCCCCTTCTTTTCGAAAGGTTTTCGTTGTCTTCAGCCCGAGCGACCCTACGACAGGTCTTCCTTCCGAATAAATAACTTTAGGTCCTTGGCATGCCACACACCGACCTTTTTTCCGCTAGCCTCAGTTAACTCATAGGTCCATGGGGAGACCCTTGGACACCTTGGACACCTCGTATGGTCCCACGTATTTTGGAGCGAGTTTTGCCGTAAAATAGTTTGCCGCATCTGACAACACGAAATTTTTCCTCAAAACTAATTCCTTGGGGAAAAACCGAACATCCCTTCTTCTCAAGTTGTACTGACCTGCGGCCTTTCTGGCCGACGCCTGCAACCTAGTCTGAACATCTCCCACTAACTCGCCTAGTGCCCTCGACCAAGCTTGAACGTCAAAGGACCCTCGGCAGGAAGCTGAGATCCGTCTCCCCTGACATGCATCTCTCTCCCGAACAAAACAAAATACGGTGTAGCCTTAAGGACCTCGTGCGTCGAATTTCGAATAGCACACGCGACTTTGGGTAAAAGTTCATCCCATTTCCGATGGTTTTCGGAAACATAGGCCCGAAGTTTTGTCTTGAGTGTCTGGTTATAACGCTCCGCCGGGTTGGCTTGTGGGTGGTAAAAAGCCGTGAAATTTAGGGTAGCACCATATGATTCCGCTAAGTCGGCGAGTTCCTTGCTCTTGAATTGAACACCATTGTCACACACAATCCATTTGGGGACCCCATACACCAAGAAGACTTGCTCTTCCAGAATAGTTCGAACGGATTTAGCTGTAGCTGTTCTTACTGGGAAAAATAAGGGGAATTTCGAGAAATAGTCTACTACGGTCAAGATATAGCAATATCCCCGAGTTGACCTTGGAAGTGGCCCCACAAAATCGACGCATAACATCTCCCACGGTCTGCTTATATTGCCACGAGAAGCCATCAACCCTGCCGGTTTTCGCAAATCAGGCTTCACCGCCTGACAGATTGCACAAGCCCGGACGTAGCGCGCAATGCTGGCTCTCATCCTTGGCCAATAATAGCTTTTTGCTACTTTATCTACCGTCCTCTGGATACCGCTGTGCCCACTCAAGACATCGTCGTGGCATTGTTTTAGTACCTCAGGCCTAGACTCCTTTGGGAACGCTCGCTTCCACTCGTCCCCCTCATCCATCAATTTCGGGTATTTCCTTGGTATGCGACGGAACAACATACTACCGTCGACCCTCCAGTCTGGAAATTTCCCACCATCCCGTCGAACAAGGTCTAACATCCTCAGATACCAAGCGTCCTCAGTAGTCTCAGAGATTGAAGCTAATTCATCACTCGCCCTGGACAAAGCATCGGGGACTAGGTGGTCCTTCCCCTTGCGGTGTATAACCTTGAAGTCGTACTGCTGCAATTTGACAGCCCACCGAGCTAGGCGACCCTGTGGGTCCTTCAAGTTGTTCAGCCAAGTAGAGAGTGGTGATCGGTAACCACCGTAAAACTACTCCCTTCGAGATAGGGGCGCAACTTCTCAACAGCCCATAACACCGCCAGACATTCCCGTTCTGGAGTAGTTCCTGTCGTTGGTGAAGTAGTTCCTGTCGGTTCGAGTTAAAGTCCTACTTAGGTAGCTGATTACTTTTTCGCCCTCACCCGGGTGCTCTTGAGTAAGAACTGCCCCTATTCCGCAAGCTGAAGCATCCGTATGCACCGTAAATGGCAACGTGAAATCTGGGCACGTGAGGATCGGAGCAGATATTAATTTCTCCTTTAACGCGCAGAAAGCTTCCTCGCATTTCTCACCCCATTCGAAACGGCGCTTCTTCTTTAAAAGCCCTGTAATGGGGGCAATTAAGTCCGAGAAGTTCGGGGCGAAACGTCTGTACCAGGACACCATGCCGACGAACCTGCGGACACCGGACACTGTCTTCGGCCGTGGATACTCGACCATACACCTAACCTTGTCCGGGTCCACTAAAAGACCTTTTCCATTTACCACATACCCCAGGTATTTCAGTTCGGACTTACAGAACTCGCATTTCTCCCGACTCAACATAAGGCCGGCATCCTTAATGCGCCCTAACACTGCCCTTAACACCTCCAAATGCTGTTCAAAAGTCTCAGAGACTACAATGACATCATCCAGATACACAAACACGTTCGGCTCTAGGTCGGCTCCAATGACTGTATCAATAAAACGCTGCCACGTCGCTGGTGCGTTGTGAAGCCCAAAAGGCATGCGGCGAAATTGATACAGCCCTTTCCCGGGAATAGTGAACGCTGTGTATTCTTTCGACGACTCAGCCATTGGAATTTGCCAATACGCGGACTTGATATCCAAGGACGACAAGAATTTTGCATTCCGAAGTTTATCAAGCGTCGCAGAAACATACGGAATGGGATACGCGTCGCGCTCAGTTACTTGGTTGAGTTTGCGAAAATCAACGCAGAAGCGATATTTCCCGTCCTTTTTCTTAACCAACAGAATAGGCGAGGATCATGGGCTAGACGACGGCTCAATAACCCCTGCTCTGAGCATCTCGTCCACCTCCTTATTAATTTGTTCCTGAACAATAGGAGAAACAGGATAATACCGCTGTTTAATTGGAGGTGCATTGGTTTTGATGACGTGTTCGACGAGGGTAGAACAACCAAGTCCCTCGCCCATCGATTGAAACATTCCTCCAACTAGTTCGTCCAACTTAGCCTTCTGTGCATTTGTCAGCACGAAACTGTCATTTACTTCTAGGATCTCTTCTCCAAAGTCCCACACCCTATTCCTAAGATCCGGTATTATGGAGAACTTTTCCCAAAAATCGGCTCCCAAAATAAGACTATGAGGGAGTTTGGGGACAACAAGTACCTTCATAACCTTCACCGTTTTTTCTACATTAATCGGGACATTCACTGCCCCCACCACTTCAACCCCATCCCCATTGGCGACCGTCACTGTGTTAACACTAACCTTAGCTAAACTACAATTCAGGTTCTTCAAAATTTCCCAACCCTTTTCCCCGAGTATGGTTCGAGGGGCCCCTGAGTCTAACAATCCCACTAATTTGACACCATAGATTTCGACACTCAGGTATGGCCGCCTATCAGAACCTTTCTTCTCCAAAATAAAGTCTAAGGCTAAGTTACACTTTCTCGACTCTGCAACGGCCCTTCTCCCCTGCACGGCAGTCTTCTTTGCCCGACTCAATGCCCCGCCTGGCCTTGAGTCGTCGCCTGGTTTCCCGACGCTTTCGACTGCGGTGTGCAGCGCGGACACCGACTGCGTATTGTGCCAACTGCGTTGCATCCGTAACATCGTACGGGTTGCGGACATTGAGCGGCGATGTGACCCGGCTGTCTACATCGAAAACAGGAAAGGGTGTTGTTGTCGGGGTTACCGCTTGTCTCTACCTCCCTCGGCGTATATATACGCCAAATCAGGCTCTAGTAGAGTATTGTGCCTCCGGGACGGTGGCGGAGCAAAACTCTCGACCAAGTAGCGCGCGGCTTCCAGTTCATGGCCTACCTTGACCAACATGTCTATTGAGTTAATTTCAACCAGGGCTATTTGCGTCTGGTAAAAAGGTGAAAGGTTCCTACGGATCCATTTCAATTTCGCCTCGTCCGTACAGGGCTCGCTCAATCTTGAAAACAGGCCTATCATGACGCTCACATAGATCCCTATGGTCTCTGCACGCCCTTGCGTCCTGCCTCCCAAAGCCTATCATCGTACCCAGGTGGTAAGAATTCCTCCTTTAACTTATCGACCAGCTGATCCCAGCTCCTAATAGAAGGTTTGTTGGCCCTATACCATATCGCCGCTTTCCCCTCGAACAAGTCGTACGCTGATGTAAAGAGCTCCACTTTCGTATAACCTCGGGCGTCTCTTAGATCCTCTACCTTCTCCAGGAAGCAACCGATAGATTGTGTATGGTCACCGCTAAATTTGATGCCCCATTTCATAATGGGTATCCTTTTCTCAGCTGGCAACAAGGGTGACGAGGTTGCCATTGGTTGGGGAGGGCATGATCCAAGATTACCTACATTTACCGGCGGCAGACTGACAACATTTTCAAATGGAAATTGCTCCTCTACTCCCGCCTTCACATCTAGACTAGCGAGCAACCCTACAACTTCCTGTCGGGTATTAGCGAGAAAGACTCTCTCCTCTGGGGTACTAGCTGGTGACCTGCCCAATCGTCTCAGAACCCACTCCGCCTTGGCTACAATCTTTTTAAATTCTTTTGAATTTTCGTCGCCAGTTAATTCATTTAGCAACTTGCGAATCTCCCCTAATTTTAGACCTACGGCTTCCTTATCCTCGATGAAAGTGAACGGGTATTCTGGCAAGATGAAACTAGAGTCCCTCCTTAGTGCCGTGCGCAATAACTTTCTCATTTCATCTACGTCACTACCTGCTAGCCCCCTCACCTCTAACTCATACCTCAACTCCTCCGAATTTAACCTATTAACTTCCATCTCAGAAATAAATGTCCCCTAGTTGTGGTTGGAGGTTTTCCTTTTCTTATAATAAATATCAAAATATAATTGCAAATAATATTTAAACGGAAAGAAACAATAAGGTAATGACCATGGAAACAAAAAAGATAAAGAAGACACCCACGCCACAAATAAAAATAATAATACTAACCGCAACCGAACGTAAGTTTCGAACACGAGTGCCGACGACCGAAAGGTAACTTGTATGGCTTAATTTAGTACGCAATTTCTTGTGTTATCGTAATTGCCCCACGTTGGGCGCCAAAAATGTTACCGAACGTCTCTCCACCTGCCCGCGATGTCGTACGAAAGAGGTGCTCGGCCAGCTGCGAAGACTGGTCGTAAGTTAAGGTGTTAGGGTGGGCGCCACTCGATTGGGTAAAAGGAAAACCTCCACCTACAACTGTTTCCTGGAAAAAAAGAGGTTGACAAAAAGGGAAAAAAAAACAGCTAATAAAAGTTGTTACCAATAATAAATATTTTCCACACGCACTATAATCACACTGTACTGCCACTAGCCTACTTGTTGCTTGCTTGGTTGTCCGTAATCCACTGACTCTCTACCCAGAACAACCGACCAGAACCTGCCGCACACTAACTCCTACTTTCCCTTACATAATGGACATGTGGCGTGATGATCATGGCATGATTCTGTCCTTATGTACTCCCATCGCATGATATCTCCAAGCTGTTTTTCCTATCCTTCGCCTGCTCTTACTTATATATGTATGTATACACACAGCCCCTAAACATAAAAATAAAAAAAGGTAAGGTCGTTCCCTGGGAGTCGAACCTCACTCGTCCGCATGACGAGCTATGGTCGCTTCCTCTGGCCCATGAGACCTCCATGGGGACGGTCCCCCAAAATTCGAAGATGACAATGAAAACCTTTCGCAGATCACTCGTAACAACCGATCCCTAAAGAAGATATTAAGTACATAATAAAGCACATAACAAAACCAAAGAAAAGTCCTGGTTATGATCAAATAACATGACAAATTGTCAAAGGCTGACCATGGATTAGTATTTATTAGAAATATTTTCAACGCCATCTTCCGACACAAGTACTGAAACTCAAGTGAAAGCCATACACAAGACTGGCAAGTAGGCATCAAAAACTAATAATTATCGATCTATTTATTTACTGTATCAAAACTCAGAAAAGTGGGTTAAGCCAGTGGGTTAGACAACAACACTCAACAATACAGCAGACACACAGGGTTATAAATAAAATTTCGAATGATTTGGAAAATAAAAGATATTGTTCTGCCATTTCCTTGAAGTATCTAAAACTTTTGACAAGATATGGCACACGGGACTACTCTATAAGTTAAACAAAACACTGCCACTGGACTTTACTTATTACTTAAAAGCTATCTCGAACAGCGGCTTTTTTATATTAGATAGGTATAAGGACTAATGCTTCAAGCTGCTAACCGTCCTAGCAGACGTTCCCCAGTGAAGCGTCATTGGCCCACTACTCTAACTACTATACACTTCAGATATACCAAAGCCGACTTTACAGCATACCATGCTAGCTACATTCTCTGATGACGCTATTATCCTTCAAGTCAGTAAAAACCTAACAAACGCAAATTATAAACTTGTACAGGTGATCTAAACTACTAAAAGGATTGCCGTGGAAACAGCACATAATACAAAAAAGAAACCAAGTAAAAGATAAATTCCACAAATGTTTCTGGGTGCTCGGCAGAAACTCAAGTCTATCAATGGATAACAAACTACTCATATACAAGACAATGATAGAACCAAAACGCGGGTACACTCGTACAACTATGGGGTACAGCAAAGATCTCTAATATCCCAATAATACAACGTACCCAGAACAAAATATTACGGACTATCTTCGAGTCGACGCTGTGTGGTATGTACCAAATGACGAAATTCACAAAGACCTTTATCTAGCAACCGTTGCAGAAGAAGGAAAAAAATTGTTGCAAAAAACACCGGCTTAAAATCGTACAACACAATACACAAACTATGAAATACGAACAATTCTAAGTGACGAATAAACACAGACCAGACGATTAAAGCGATTTCGACCAATTGAATTAGTTCATAGATTATCTTAAAACCTGGTGATACTGGCGAAAACAACGAGCCACAAGTGGCGCTCGAAGTCAATATAACCCCCAGTTTTTCGGGTGGATTAAAACCCACCTGTGTCAAGACATAAAAAAATAAATAAATAAAATGCTAAACAACAAACAATTGTAAAGGGCATTGGTCTACATTTTACATTGTACCTTATAATTTGTTAAAACATTAATTAGATGTCAAAAAGACAGATGTTAAGTAAATGATATAAAAAAAGTTATTGCATTATATGGATTATAAATAATAAAAAGGAAACTTCTCCAAGAAAAGAATATTTTGTACACTTTTACGAATGTGAAACTTATTTTTACAGGAAGGAGAAAAATAGATTTCGGGCTTTTGAAGGATCTTAAGAAAAAACGAATCTATGGTGGAAAATAGATCGAAGAACCAGGCGAATAGGGAAAACTCTACATTTAAGATCTCGAAAGATTATATTTAACCCCAAACGTTGTCTGAGTGAAAAACCCGTATGAAAGAGTGAGCTAGGAAAACCGTGCCGTGTATATAAAAGTGGACTTGAATAGATGGCACACAGAACAGCGAAACATGGAATGAAAATACATGACAGGGAGGCTCGAAGAAAGGTTGTCAACGAGGCTCTAAAATCCGAGTTCAAAAGGGCCGCCAATAATAACAATAGTTTTATAACAGAAACACCTTTCTCCTACACTTATCGTTGCGTCCATAAATGTTGCGTGACAATAAATATGAGGAAAGATATAATAATAGGTGTTTTTTATTATGCCACATGATCCACTCAGGATCACGAGACATAATAAAACACTACAGATCAACGAATAGCCAACTTGACATTTCGCCTCGTTCAGTCCTGTCAAAGAACTGACATTTGAAAACAAAATAAACAAACAAATTGGAGATGGAAGCAGCTGCTTTTGAGGTAAATTGCGTTTATTTGTTGAATTTAAAAGGTTAATATTTGTATTACAGTGGTTATTGGAAAGTGACACGGACAGTGAAGAAAGCAGCACACCTGAATATTCATTGCTGCATGAAGAAGTAACAGATTTCTCGGTCGAAATTTAAATTAATATACATGTTTACCTTTTTTTGTCCACCTGCTCCATTTCCACTTCACAATAAAAACAATCTTTGAAATTTAAGTGTGGAATTGCCATATCAAAGAAAATGTTTCTTTTCATACAAATTTGATACGATCGATTTGAATGCTGATGATAATAATTTTTATCGATACACACCAATCGGGGGTAATATTTCCCCAATAGACTCAAGACTTTTAGAAATGTAAGATAATACACATATTATAGCATTTTGAGTACAATTACTCGATACGGAAGCGAAAACTGTTTAACCAAATCCTGGCCACAATTTTATATGTTCATCAGGCAATGATTCTCCTAATTTGAATGCGAAACCAGTGAGAAATAGTGTAAACTCACTTCCACTCAAACTCGGATCTTGAAATTGATCCAGATAAAGAGCTGGTTCACGTGTTGTTATTGTAATACATGTAAACCATGATCCGGATAAGATCTGGATGGCATAATAAAAAACACCTAATAATAAACAAACACAGTATAAAAAAAAATAAGTAAAAAAAATAAACAATCAAATATCATACATACAATACGTTGCAGAACAACTCACAAATGTCAAGTCAAACGAGACCAGGGGCCGAGTAGTATATGAGCGAGATACACTTTATGAAGTGCATTAGAGCGTACCTACTCCAAAGGTGTAGGGCATTAATTGAAATGCATGCACATATTCAAATTCTTATATACTGTATCCCGAGTCTTACTTTTCCCTACCAATGTAAATAAGCCAAGGCTATTTACCTTACAGGTTCAAGTAAGGAAATGCAAAAATGAAAACTTATTGGGCAGTTACCATTTGAATAATAAAGGTCAAATTATTTAAATGCTATAGTTTTTTCTTATTGGCGCTATTACCTTGAAGTCCCACTCGTAAGGTGCGGAATATTTCACTGACTCGAATCAACATATGTATTTGAATTCCCCCCATCCCAGTGCGGAACACTAATCTTGATATGAAATGTCCAATGGAGATACGTTTTTTTCATGTTTTTTTCTTATTTTTTAAAATCTCTTTTTAAATAGGTTAATGATGAGCGACTGGAGGAGATTACAAATAGAAATAAGGAATTTAATTAATGAATTCTGGTAAGTAGGGAGCAAAAGGGTGTCTTTGGAACTACAGACTTGAAAAATTAAGCTTTGGCTTCATTGGCTGCTGAATTTAAAGGTGTGTATCTGAGATTAAAAAACAAAAAAAAAATGCAAAACTGACATTAACTCAACATCATTTGGGTTGTGGGATCTTACTTTGGGGATTTTTCGTTTTTTCGAGGCATAATTGTGGGTCAGAAAACAACCAGCAACTTCGCATTGTTAAGAAAAACAACAGAATAAATTCGAGAACCGTTAAGACTATGGAGGCCGGTGAGACCTTGGAGGTTGGAGAGACTTTGGAAGTTGTCAAAGAAGCCCCTTCTCCATCTTCAATGTCAGCAGCAATGGCTGCCAGGAAATCGTGAAGCCGGCACATTGTATCTACGGCATCGTCCAGAAACCGAAACCTTAGTTGTAGTTCTTCACAAATCATTTGCTATCTTAGATACTATAAGTAGTGTTTTTGTTTGTAATTATAAGGACTATAAGCTGTGTACTTATTTTTCCAGAGCCGAGTGCAACGACTTCGGGAGCAACGTGGCTAGTAAGCTCAAGTAGCTTAGTCCCCTTGGGGCTGAAGTTATGCCCATTGTCCAACATACATTGTCTAGACAGATTCCTGCAAAAACAAATTCCGGAGTTTCGAGGGCAGTGGTATTCTGTATGATATTGGACGTAGCAATCTGTAATCCAATTACGAAATCAATTGTAGCCCAAAAAATACTGCGCTGTCAGGTCCGTTTTTATCGTTTGCCGAAGAGGCTCGGAAATATCTATATGTCTATCTAAGTATTTGTTTATTGTTAACGAAAGAAAGTTGTATACAAATAACAAGTTTTTACCACAGCTTCGCAATTTTCTAGCCTTTAAATTAGGGCAAGTGGAAAATACGAAATCATAGCCCCAATTTTCCAAATGCCGTCTCAACTGTAAGGCGGCATCAACTAATTTTAAGGAAAGCCCAGATCTTTCACCTTAAACGAATATATAAAACATTTGGTGAACTAGATACCAATAAAGTTACACATTGTAACAATCTCCTAGTGGTTCTAGCGGTAGCTATTGTATTGTACGATTTTATTTAGCGACAAGAACAAAACCTTTAGATATTAGTAATGACACTATACATAAATTATAATAATTACTAAATTATGGACCTAACAAAATAAAAATTGCTGCATTACTCTGCAACATGTATTGATGGAATCCATCAATGAATCATCTAGGTCACAAAAAAAGCCGGCTGCAGAACGTTAAAAAAAACAAGGGAAATGCCGTTGACTAAACAGTCAGATTGTCGTGAAGTTGACAAAATACAACCATCAACCAGACAACAGTTCTCAGCCACATCAGCCCAATCAGGTGATTGGTAATGATACGTGGTTTTCATTAGATTTCCCATCTCACAATTCTAATTTTCTTCCCAGCATATTCTATTAATTTAGATGTTTTTTAGCCAGACGGCGGCGGACTTGTTATATCTAAGGTAGATGGATCGCTATCTTTACTTGAATGTTGGCAGTTCAACCTAAATTCCTGCTGTTTTCCATGGCTGCTTGCGCCCCATACACATTAAGCAGTTTATCGAAATATCTCTTTCATTAGTCTACAACTCTCTCGTTGTCCGAAACGACCTCCCCATTATCGTTGCAGATAAATCTTGATCTAGTCTAGTATCCTTCTCGTACAGCGTTTATCCTTGCGTGCATTGCTCTTGTGTATTTAGCCGCACATTCTTATTGAATGTTAGTAAGTTTTTCCTTTGTCATCGTAGTTTTTTTAACCTGATATCTTGTACTCTTCATTATTGAAGTTTAACGGATTTTGCTTGTTCCTCACAATCTTTGTCAAACCATAGCTTTATTTTGGGGGATTTTGCAATAGCCTAATTTTTTTCCCGCTACTTCAACACTATTTATTGATTTATTGTTGACCATAATGCTTCTACCTGTCTTGTTTCGCTGCGAGTTTCTATGCTATACACAGTAGTAGTGCAAACGAGTTACTAATTTTATTCTGGTATCGACGCTGGATACGTGGGCCCTTTAATTTTTTTTTATGGATTAGTAGTTTCTCGTGAGATCTGTTTGTCTAATAAATGAAAGCTCTTCCAGCTACCATCTCAGAATAAATGAACAGAATCTTATGCCAGTGCCTCACCACAGTCTAAAAGCAAGAAAAACACAAATTTTTCGCAAATAATTGTTCCTTCAAGGAACTTGCTCAAGGAGCAAGGATTTCTTCTTGAAAACAAATTAAATGTTCATAAATATTTCTCGATGTTTAAATAGTTTTGACGCATATAAGCTATACTTGATCATTTTTGAAATAAAATTAAGAATAGAGCTGATGATGAACGATTGATTGAATTTTAATACAATCCTCACGAGATTTAATTTCTCAATTTTGTTCAATTAATTGTAAAGAATTCTGAATTTTTTTGATCAAATTTTTAGGTTGTCTGTAAAAGTAAACATTCCAAGGTTGTACTAAGAGTGTACACTTTGCAGGTATTACTTTAACAGTAGAAGTAGACACTTTCTCATTATCTTGGAAAACTTCATCATACATTTCAAATTTTGTTTGTCCTCCCCAAGAATCGAGGAGAAGAAGAAATCTTTCTTTGCCAACTTAAGATTTGATACATTCCTCAAGAAAAGTTGCATATAAAGATGAAGTGAGTTTTCCGGATTTTGAAGATGTGACCAAAATATTCTTATATATTTTCATATACTCATCAACCGTCATCCGAATCCTAAGTCGAAATGTACCTGATTGTTCTTGCAAACAAAAAATACTTGAGGCCGGAAACGCCAAGACAAGATAATACTGTATTGTGCAGTATACGAATGTGTAACTTTGTTTATATCCTTCTGGTTAACAATTGTTTCCCACTTCTGATAATGCTCTGTTGAAAGTAGATTGACATTGACATCCTAAAAAAAATAAGAAAAAACTATTATAAAAAAGTTTTCTTTAAGGATATGTTTTAAATATGTTTTTCTCTTTTCATATTTTATAAATTATTAAACATACCTGTTTGATCAGTATTTATTACGAAGTCAGCGTTGAAATTTGATATCAAGTGCAAAGTTTGTATACATAAGGTTTCTGCTGCACCTAGCATCTTTTCAGTAGACAGGGTTTCTTTTTTAGACACATATTTGGTGATTTTGCGCTAACGAATTCCAAATTTATGCTGAAAATTTGTCACCCAACTTTCTGAGACTTTGAAATCGAAATCTTGAATGTGTGGAGCTGCAGCTAATGCCCACTGCGATAGTGTATAATCGACGATTATAAGTCGACAAGTCAACTATAGCATATTTATCAAAGATAATTCCATCTTTTTTAACATCCTCCTTCCATTTTAAAAGGCACTCTTTTTTTCCAAGCGACTGCATCCTTTCTTTGTAAAGTTATCAAGCTCTATGTGGGGTGTGCCTCGACAATGTTAATAAACTTTGCTTTATAGTCTAATGAAATATACTCATTAGGTTCGCTTTTTTATACACGACCTTGTATTCTTCTGGTGACGAATCATCATGAACCGTCTCAAAATTCACTTCTTCACACACTTCATTTGCATGAATTAACTCTTCATCATGAATAAGTTTATTTTCAATCAATAAATTGAATGTCGTTTTATACAGTTTTTCGCCAATTAACATTGCATCGTCAGATATCACAAACGAAGGCTTCGTTGTAATTAAATTGCTTTCGAAAAAAAGGCCTTCATAATATACTACTGCATTTTTCAATAATACTTTTGACCTATCACTCTACAAATACGATTCAGAAATTGTATCCGCACTTACTGAGGAGGAAGTACTTCGTTTGGCGACATTTTTCCAAAATAAATTTATTTGAAATTATATATTGTTGCATAAAGATAAGCAACGCTCGTGCGTAACAAGCAATTGTTTTTGTAATAGCATGATTACTTGTATAACATAATCCACGTTTGCGATGTATGTATGTTCTTCAAACAAATGTCTTTCAAATGAAATACTCTCTCTGACTCTCGTCTTCTAAGAAGACATGAGTGGAGAGTGCAGCTTGATACGCTTTGAAAAACTAGAATCTACCTTTTTCTGTGAACAGCGCTCGAAGAAGAAAGTTTCTTAATAAAATTGTACGTTCCTTGTGGTTTGTTTCATTTTGGTTATTTCCTGATCGTAAGATTAATTTAGCGCAGTCGGAAAACTCGGTAAAAGCGTGACTAAATTAAAAAAACAATTTAAAGGTTGAAACAACCAAATTAGAATTTTTTAATTAAAGTGTTAATGAAACTATGATAAAGCACGCAAAAAGCAAATTCAAACCACAATTCTAGAAAAAGTGTAAAAAGACAATAAACTAATTAAACCTAAATAAATTATAAAAGCTCTAAAAGAAGTGTTGGCAAAATTAATTAAATTTATAAAAAGACCAAGCTAACAACTGAAACCTTTAAAACGTTTAAAGAAAGTGTGAACAAAAAACAACCCTGAAAACAAACCAAATTAATCATACACCAGCGAGATTGATTGGCATTTTATCAAATTGATAATATCTCAATGAAATGTACATACCAAATTTCTTCTTCCTCCAATTTGATGAAAATACCAATGTGATCCTTTTGGGTTACATAAAAGATAAAATTGTTCGAAAGGCAAGGTGCGAACTTCAGAAATATGGTAGGTTAGAAGAGGTAAGGGAAGTAATAAGAAATAATTTCGGAGAAAGAATGTCGATAAATAAGCTGAAAGCATTAGAACAGCTAGAGTCACAACTACCATTGATTTATAATGCATACCTGCTTCAAAATAATGTAAACGATGAGTTGATCACAGACCAGTGAAGGAGTAGGTAGTGTTTCGGCTAGCAAAGTGTAAAAACAATTATAAAGAATATAAGTGCGCGTTTAGGCGAAGTATTCGCGGGACTCGAATTAGCCCAGTGGTTAAGTGCCCGACCCGCAGTCGGAAGGTCGCTGGTTCGGATCCCAAGTCGGCAGGAAAGTTTTTTTTTCCGTGTGCGTTTTTCTCTGTTTCTTCTGCTGCTTCTGAACTAGTTGGAAGTAGCAGGAGGAGATGTCGGGAGACGGCGGGGGAAAACCCGTACGTCGTACGGAGTCGGAATCGGGTGATTTATCATCCTTAAAAGGAGAAAGTGCCACCCATCTTCACCTATACCACGGCCCTACGAGAGACCATCGATCTCTGTAAGTATGCTATGGGTGTAGGCAATTTTGAAATCAAATGTTTAGGCCAAAAACGCTATGCTGTTCGGTGCAAGACACTGGAGCAGCATAAGCGTATAAAAAGCTTATTAAAAGAATCCACAACGGAGTTTTTCTCCTTCACGCCGAAGGCCGAGAGGTTGCGGACAATGCTCCTTAAAGGCGTGGAGTCGATTGCAGACCCCGAGGAAATGCTCTCAGAGCTCAAAGAGTTCGAGAGTGACGACCTCAAATAGGTGGGGGGGTTAAGCCATTCTCTACGGTGAGCTCCCGACGGGAGAAGCGAGTTATTCCCTTCTTCTTGGTACAGCTCACACCCAGCAGCAAGCTGGAGAGGTTAAGGACTATCACCACCTTAGCGTCCCAGACTGTCACATGGGAAACATTAAAGAGGAGCGGAAACATTTTGCAATGTATCCGCTGCCAAAGGTTCGGGCACGCCGCGTCGAACTGCGAAATTCAGCCTCGATGCGTTAAGTGTGCAAAGAACCACATGAACGAGGAATGCGGCCTTGGGAAAGACAAGGTGGCGGATAGAGAGCAGCTCGAGTGTGTCTTGTGTAGGAACCGAGGGCACCGTGCAAACTATCGGGGATGTCCTAAGTTCCAGGACATCAAGAAAGAAAACCTGGCACGTAAGCAGAAGGTCGAGTAGAAGCGTCCCTCGGGTCGCTTCCAAACACCAGCCGTCACATCCCAATTGACCTACGCCCAAATGGCGGCAGGTTCGGGAAAGACGGTACAAAAGCCCATGACTGTTCCTAAAGCCCCAGTGCCTGTCTCTAAGGCACCAGTGGCCGAGGTGGATGTCTGTTCGATCTTGCTCGCAATCCAAGGGCAGATTGGGCAGCTCCAGCAGCAGATCCTGGAGACGGCGACCCGAGTAGATAGTATCTACTCGCTTCTGCCAAGCCTAGCACATAAGGTCGCGATGGGTACGCCGGTAGAGAGGCCCTTGAGGATCCTGTCGGTGAATGTAAATTCACTGATAAGGATCGAGCGACGAGCCGTACTTTTTAACCTGTTGCAGGACGAAAGCCCCGATGTACTCTTGGTTAGCGAAACAAAGCTAAACCAGAAGCACAAAATCCGGCACAGTTCTTATAGAATAATTAGAAGGGACCGACCCAACGCTATTCAAGGCGGGGGAGTTGTGATCTTTATTAAAAACAATTTTAAACATAGAGTCATATATAGCGGTGAAGTGCGGAGGTTCCAGGTGCTAGAGGCCTGTATTGTGTGCATTCGCTCGAGCTCGAGACACTGTTTCGATCTCTGCGCTTAAACTCAGTAGAAAACTTTTACATTCTGGCCGGCGATTTAAATGCCAAACATAGTGATTGGGGAAATAACATTCTCAACACTAGGGGGAGCCTACTAAGCCATTGGTGGGTTCTTCGCAGCATTGAATATAGAGTCAAGTTGCTCGCAACGGATAGTCCGTCGTATCCTAGGAGCGGCTCCTATCTGGATCCCATGCTAATAGACTCTCGACTGAGACTGGCAGACACGAACGAATGGTCTATTAACTGTCTACGGACCATTGTATACGACAGTGACCATTGCGGACTATGTGCCGTGATCACAGTACCTGACGAGTTCGCGGAGACGGCAGAGTGTGTCCAAACGCACCCCTAAGATTACAGTGGGGTGTGCTGGCCGCGCTTTGCCAATTCCCTGACGAGAGCGCTCACTGCGGGCGCCTCCTTTCCACCGACTAATAGGAACCTGTCAAACTACGGGATCGACAGGTATCTCAAAAAATGGACGATGTTATTAAACAGACAATGAACAGTACGATACCACGCCAAAGACAGCACGATACCACAAACGTATACCGAAACGCGACAATTGACGTACTGCACAGACAAAAAAGTAGACTCCTGACAAGACTCAAACTCTTGTACAGGCGGTTTACCGACAGACAAAACTCGGAGGTCAGGACACTGAAGTCACTGATTAAAAATATCCAACAGTTAATCAAGGAAAATTACAGAATATCTGTAAGTTTGCATTGGAACAACAGAATTCGTGCTGTAAAATCCAACAGCGCGAGTATGTTCCCGCAAATAAATAAAATATTTCGGAGAAACAATCAGAATGACATTCAGGATCTAAAGCTTCCGAGAACGTCAGACAATGAACGCTTGCTACAAACAGTTAGCATCGATCCGGAGAGCGCCATCCTGGATGACGACTTCTTCGTGATCGAGGATCCTCAGGAGAAGGTGGCGACAGTGGGAGCTGTCTTCCAGGAGGTGTACAAGGTGAATGATAGTATTCGCCCGAACCACCACCTGGAAGATAGAACCCTGCTTCATCACTTCTATCTTCGAAATGATCTCGATCATTGGCAATCAGAGAACCTTGGTTTTACAAGGTTCAATGAAGATTTCATGGCAAACAATGTCATCGCCAATGAGGGGGTTAATACCCTGTTCATATCGACGGAGGATCTTCAGATGATCTTCGAGTCATTGACTCCGCGGGAGTCGACGGTATATCCAATGTTGTGCTTAGGCACCTTCCGCCAGTGGCTGTAGAGAGGCACACCATCCTGTTCAACAGGTCTTCCACGTGGGTCGCAATTCCGTGGAGCGGCGATTCCTCTACGGACCCAATGTCGCGCTCCGTGAGCCCGAGCGCCTCAGCATCAACGCTTTTGGTGGCTGGAGAAGACTCCGTCAACGGACATTTCACATTTCAGAGGTGCACCTCTTCAAGGCAAAGCCTGCCAAACACCGATAGCAGGCTTACATAGGCTAGGGTAGGGTAAAGTAGGGTAGGCTAGGGCAAAAACGACAAAAAAAAATACGAAATGAAAAAATCACACAAAAAAGAATAAAACTAAAAACAAAAAAAAATAGAAATATAAAATGTTAACAAAAAAAGATCTTCTTCTTTTCCTTTTTTCCGGCGTCGTTATGGTCAGAAGTGTAGGACCATAACCTTCCCACTTAACTGCATTCCTACTGGTCCGCTTGTGGGGTCCGCCGGTTTGACCTCAGAAAGTAGCGGCAGGCTTCCCGGTTTGGGATTACTTCATCGCTGAGGCCAATCAAATGGTGGTGTTTTTGCATTTGTTTGCACCAATTGTTGTTCGGCCTGCCTTTTTTGCGTGTTGAAATTGGAACGTTGATTGATAACGCCTTTTGGACGGGGTTCAAAGGATCTCTCCTTTGAACATGGCAATACAAACTGAGTCGGTCGCGCTCTATCTTTCTTGTAATGGTTTCTTTTACGTGGAGGCTTTCTCGGATCTTTGAACTTCTAATTCTGTCACGCTTTGTTACTCCCGCTGTCATGCGAAGCATCTTCATCTCAGCTGCCGTTAATTTGCTCTCATACTTTTTGTGCATTGTCCAGCATTGTGAACCGTATGTGAGCGCCGGACGTACAACTGAAGTGTAGAGCCTTCCTTTTAGCTTAGGGGGCATTTTTCGATCACAGAAGATGGCGGAGTTTTCCCCCCACCTCATCCACCCAACGCTTACGCGATGGTTGATGTCGTCATCACAAGTTGCTTCTTTATTAATCATAGATCCCGGATATTTAAACTTTTCACACTTGCGAAGCATTCTTCCATTCAAGTAAATGTCTGGAATAGGCTGATGAGAGTCAGAGAACGGGCAGCACAGATACTCTGTATTCTTTGAACTAATACGATACCCGAGTCCGTCGAAAATGTCCACCCACACATCAAGTGCTCGTTGTAGGGACGCCTGATCATCACTTGTAATGGCTCCATCGTCAGCAAAGAATAGCTGACTAACTTTGATTGCGAACTCTTCGGTGACTCCTGCGGTGCATCTTACTCATGACGTTGCTCTCTTGCACGTGTCCATGATCACTCGCACGTAGGTTTCTGGAACTCCTTTTTGTCTTAGGGCTACCCATAAAAGATCTCTTGGTTGCCGGTCAAAGGCCTTCTCGAAATCAACCAACACCATATGCAAGTCCTTTGAAGAATCACGATGCTTTTCCATCATGACCCTTATACTTTGGATTGCATCTATCGTTGATTTACCCGAGGCAAACCCGCACTGGTCATCAGATAGTCGTATTATTTTCCGCAGTCGGCTATCTAATACCCGTTCAACGATCTTCATCGTGTGCGACATCAGCTTGACAGAACGGTAGTTATCACAATTTCGCGTATCACCCTTTCCTTTGTGTAAAGGAAGAAGATAGCTTTCCCTCCATTGATTAGGCATAATGTCGCCTCTCATAAGTTTGGAGGTAAGAACCATGAGCCATCTAGACCCGAAGTCTCCCATCTTTTCCCAGAACTCAGAGGGTATCCCGTCCGGCCCAACAGCTTTTCTTTTCTTGGAGTTTTTAACCGCATACCGAACTTCTTCGACTGTGATGTCGGATATTTCAGCATGATTCGGGGCGGTTCTTGGAAAATACACTCGGGGAAACTGTTCGTTCAGAAGTTCCTCGCAATACTGTCGCCATCCGTGGAGAATTTTTTCGTCTTCCACAAGGAGTTGGCCTTCAGCATTGTTAATAAACTTTGGGAAACGAATTTCCTGAGCATTTCTTCTTCTCTGGGCGGCTATCTTAAAGATATTTGCTCCTTTGTTCAAATTGCTTTGTCGAAGCTCCTGGGTAGCCTGGTTCTTGTCAGACGCGGAAGACGATATTTCTTCCAACTCCTGATAGAGGCCTTCCATGCTTTTCGCTTTGAATTCGGCGCACTTTTCTTCGCGATACCTTGGCAATATCTATATTCCTTTTCACGGCGAGCTTTTTCCTCTCTATTAGTAGAAGAGCACTTTGACCAAGCTTGGAAATCCATTTTCTTTTCGTGTATCACTGCTTTGGCTTCGTCTGTCCACCACCAGGTTTCTTTTGCGTGTTGGCAGGGGCCTTTAGATGTTCCGAGCAGTGTTTTGGCATTCTCCAGGCCAGATTGTTGTAGGGAATCCCACATGTCTTGTGCTCTGCACTCCTCATTACCGACCTCATCGATAATGTAAAAGAGGTAGTTTTTCATGTTGGTATCCAGCTTATACCACTTGATTCTCTCAGACATCTTCGTTTGCTGCTTTGACTTCTTACTCGCCTCCATAAAAAATTCAGTCAGGAGGAGACGGTTATGAGGGGCGATCGCGTCTCCCAGGATCATTTTGCAATCTTTAACTCGTGGCTTCATGAAACTGGATACCAAATGATAGTCTATTTGAGTTTCATTTCCGCCGCTGCTATAAGTGATCAGGTGCCGGCTATGTTTGACGAACATGGTATTTAGCACTATAAGACGACTTGCACATGTTTAGGATATCTTCACCTGAAGAGTTCCTGGTGCCGTATCCCAGTCCTCCGTGGTAGTCTACATAGTCTTCGCTTGTCTTCCCGACATGTCCGTTTAAATATCCCCCATCAAACAAAAGCTCTTCCTTTGGGATGATTTTGACAAAGTTGTGAAAATCTAGCCAGAATGCATCTTTTTCTTTTTGTTCGCATCCTACTTGAGGGGCATATGCGCTTACGATGTTCCACACCTCACCATGCATCACCAATTTGAGAGCCATCAAACGGTCACTGGACTTTGAAATGGTTAAGACGTTGCCAAGTAGCTCTGCCGCAAGGATGATGGCGATTCCGTTTTTTCCTTGTTCCAATCCATAGTAAAACATCTTGTAGGCGTTTGTCCAAGAAACGTGCCCGATTACCGGTGTTTCACCATTTCGTCTCTTGTACGCACAGGATGTCTACTCGCCTTCTAACCATCATTTCTTCAAGCTCATAGCTGCGACAACTCATGCTTCCAACGTTCCAACTCGCGACTCTTAAGTGTGGCATTACTTTGCTATCCCCCGAAAATCCTTTAGCTCTGACCCGAGCATTGCTGCTAGTCCCAGGATCACGACCATTAGTAGTGCCTGGCGGGGTAGTGCTTTTCCTTTTTCAGTTTTTAGCGTTCTTTTCCATAATGAAACAAAAAAGATATATATGTAAAATATTATAATATTATATATTTCTCGTTTTGCAGAAACGACATTTTTACGCGTAGTTTTAAAAATCGAGTAACTACTCTAATAGATATTTTAGGGAAAAAGGTTTGCAGGTCCGCATATTATATTCTGAATAAAGGAACTGAAACGTGGTAAGACATATCCTTATTCAAAATTAATCATGCAATTTAAGTGTAAAATAAAAATATTTAAAAAAATTAAAATATTTCTTCCAATTATTTTTCTGAAATTACAGATTAAGAAATTGTCACTAGAAATAATTAATTTGTATTGGATCTCGAAATAAAAGAAAAACACATCCGTTCGTCTTAACGTTTTATTTCAGATGAACAAAAATACCAAAAAATAATGAGAAAGAAAAAGTAGGCAGTGTTGCCGTTCCCCTAAACTTGCTAATGTAATTTGCGTTGATAAAAGGTATCTTATTTCAACATACCCCTTCAAATTTACATTCTAGCATTAAAGAACCAAAAAAATACATAATTCAAAGTTATCGTTTATACAATAAGTTTGATAATGATTACTGATCAGTAAATCCTAATATTTTTACAAAATGAGCATGTTTATTCCTGAGCATATATGAGCAATCATATATTCTGTACTTTTATATTTCAAATTTGAAATTAATTTTTAGACTTCTCGTACAAAATGAAACCTGATGTCAATATGCTTACTTCTTGCATGAAAAACAGGGTTTTTTACTAGCTGCTGTGCACTGAGGTTATCGCCAAACAATACTATTGGTTCTGAAACTAAATCCTTAAAACCAATATCGATGATCAAATTTCGCAGGTAGACAAGTTCTTTTGACGCGGACGATAATGCCATATATTCTGCCTCGGTGCTGCTCAAAGCGACAGTTGGCTGCTTTCTGGATTCCCATGACACTGCGCAGCCCGCCAAGAGATAAACGTATCCGGTAAATGAACGCCTATCGTTGCAATCACCACCCCAATCAGCATCAGCGTACCCAGTTAATTTAGCACCTGATTTTCTGAAAATAAGTTTATAGTTTATACTGTTAAACAAGTACCTCAGTAAGTGTCGTGCTGCTGCAAAATGTTCTCTGTGAGGGTCCATGTTGAACTGCGATAACTTTATCACTGAATGTGTTTATCACTGAATGAATCAGGTCGAGTTGTCATGCTGACAAAATTTAATGAACCAATTAGGGACTGGTACACCTTGATGTCAACTTTGGAGCAATTCGGACAATTCTCACACTTGCTTAGTTTCGTTCCCGGATCTAATGGTGTGCACACCTTTTTACAGTCATTCATTCGGAACTGTCCCAAAAGATCCTTTATTAATTGTTGTTGTCCTATTTTGATTGAGCCCCTATCGCCGTCTCTCTCGAACTCCATCCCCAAGAAATAATTTAATGCTCCTTTGACCGTAATTTCGAATTCAGCTTTCAACTTTTGCTTTATTTCATTCATTTCACTTTCTTCTTTCAAGGCCAAAAGTATATCATCTACGTAAACAATTAATAGATTCATATGCCCAGCTCTCTCCAATGTATGTTTAGACACAACTATCGTATGATAGTTAAAGATTAGTTAAAACTTGATTTAATTTCTGGTTCCATTGCCTTCCAGATTGTTTAAGGCCATATAACGCCTTATTAAATTTGCAGACCTTTTGCGGATACTTCTTGTTTACAAAGCATTGGGGTTGTAACATGTACACATCTTCATTTAAATTTCCGTTTAGGTAAGCGCATGTGACGTCTAATTGATGCAGCAGTAAGCCGTATTCTGCTGCCAATGCAACCACCAAACGAATTGTTGAATACCTTGTAACTGGGAAAACGTTTCACAGTAGTCCTCACCGTATTTCTGGCTACATCCCTTAGCCACTAGGCGCGCTTTGTACCTCTCAATTTCACCAAATTTGTCCCTTTTTAGATTAAAAACCCATTTCGATTTGATTGCCTTACGGCCAGCGGGTAAATCTACTAAATTCCACGTATTATTCATTATCAACGAATTATATTCTGCTTCCATAGCACTAGTCCATTTTGCTGATTCGCTTGAATTTAGCGCTTCTTCTACGGTATTTGGATTGTCTTCGTCACTCTTCTCTGTATTCAACATAAAATTCAGTGAATTCGACCTTCTTTGTGATGTTACTTCTTCGTTCCCCTTTGTAACAACTTTTTCTCTGGATCTCCCACTTCTTAACGAACTAAGCTGCACGTTGTCCCCAAGATATTCTACTTCTCCTTTTCTTGTCTTCTTCGAAGTTGGGAAATTTGCAGAACTAAGACCGTTAGAATTAATAACAGTCGCATCCATGTTGTCATCACTTGGAGCATCCTTGTAACTATCATCCGAAGTAACAATATCACCATGAGCATCGCCTTTAATTGTCGGAAAATCGTCATTTTTACTAGTATCATCTTCTCCAGCAGCCATTGTAACATAACACCGCTTTTAAAATTTGAAATTAAATTGTATTTATTTGATTCAATTGAGGTGTATCTAGAAATACATTTTATTGGAGAATTTTCAATAAATTTAACGTCGCGACTAATTCTAATGACTCTATTTTCGAGATCATAAAGGCGATAGGCCTTAGAATCGGCTGAGTACCCCACCATTATACACTCTATGCCCTTTGGAGAAAACTTTGAATTACCTGGTCGCTTGTTTAGCATGAATGCTTTGCACCCGAAAATCTTTAAGTGTGACACATTCGGTTTTCATCCAAACCATACCTCATGTGGTGTTTTTGTTTTGATTACTTTCGTTGGCGAACGATTTCTTATGTAGACTGCTGTGTTTATCGCTTCTCCCCAAAACGATTCCGAAAGATTAGTTCCCAAAAGCATAGAGCGAGCCATTTCAACTAAGGTCCTATTTGCCCTTTCTGCTACCCCATTTTGCTGCGGAGTGTATGGACAACTCAACTGATGTGTAATACCACACTCATTTAAAAATTCGTTAAATACGCTGTTTACATATTCTTTGCCATTGTCTGTTCTTAAACTTTTTATTTTGTTTCCCGTTTATTTCTCGACCAGTTTTTTGAAATGTTTAAGGCAATTTAGTACTTCGTTTTTGTTTTTTAAAAAGTAAACAAACATCATACGGGAGTAATCGTCTACAAAAAGCAAAAATTATTTCGCACCACCGTTTGACACTTTCCTCATTGGACCACAAATATCGGAGTGGATTAGATCCAACGTACGAACTGCCCGGTTTTCTCGGCCCTTAAATGGCAAAACGCAAATTTTACTTTTCATACAAATTTCGCAAGTTAGATTTTCATTAAAGTTTTTTACATCCACACCACGAATAATTTTTTGATCAATTAATGTTTTTAGATCGTGACTATTGAGGTGACCGTAGCGTTAATGCCACAACTCACAGATTTTATTTGCATGCAAAAACATATTTTGTTCGTATTGTTCAAAGAATACATATACTTCACTAATTTTACGTGCACTTATTAATGTTCTTCGCGAATATAATACGGGAATTATTCTTATCAAACATAAATTTATTACCAGCAGCAGTGGCTTTACTTATGGAGATAAAATTCATTTTTAATTCCGGCACAAATAACACGTCCTTGAGAGTAATTATATTACCGTTTGAGTTAAGATTAATCTCTCCTATACCCACAGATTCAATAAATTTACCGGCCGCGAGTTCAATTCGCTCTACGTGTGCATGCAAAACCGAAAATTTTTCCCTTTTGAAACACAAGTGACTTATCGACCCGCTATCCATAATCCACATGTTATCATTATTCATCCCGTTGACAGAAAACGAGTTTAACATGGCAAATGAGGATGATGTTGAATTGAGAGTACTTTTATGTCTCTCATTACAATTTGCTGCCACGCCGTTTAAATATGTAACAAGCACCTTTAAACTCCTTATGTCGCTCTCCTCCTTCTGTTGTGGATCTGTGCTGTGTTTGTAGAGGTTTTTCTTTTTATTTCGTATAATACAAAGCATGCTCACTGTAATTATTTTTTTCACTACAACCGCGCCGATGTCCCTCTTCTAGGAGTTTTATCTTCAAATTCTCTATGGACGTGAGTTGATCACGTGACTCATTCGCGACTATGAAATTTTCGTAGTTTTCTGGGAGGCTAGGGAGTAGAAGAATTGATAAAAATTCGTCCTGCAACTCAATATTTAATTCTTTTATCTTATCAACTGCATTGGAGAAATTATCTAGGTGTTGCTCTATATTTGCACCTTCTACCATTTTTAAATCCAACAGTTGCTTGAAGAGCGTTACCTTCCTTGCCGGTCCCTCTGGCTTATGTACTTTCTCCAAGCACTTCCATGCCTCTGCAGACGTTTTACAGCTTTTTATATAATTTAATTGCGAAGGCTTAACGCACAAGAAAATTGTGGCTAGTGCCTTTTGATCTTTAACACACCAATTGTTAACTGCTACTATATCATCTTCCGGCTCTGGCTTAACACTTAAACCGGCGACAAAGCTCCACAAATCCGAATGAATTAGAACACTTTTAATTAATATTTTCCAGGAGTCATAATTAGCTCCGTCTAATTTTTCTATTTGGTATATTGAAGATGCCATTTAAAACCGCGTGGGACCTGGGCCCATAACCTTTGTTGGATCTCGAAATAAAAGAAAAACACATCCGTTCGTCTTAACGTTTTATTTCAGATGAACAAAGATACCAAAAAATAATGAGAAAGAAAAAGTAGGCAGTGTTGCCGTTTCCTAAACTTGCTAAAGTAATTTGCGATGATAAAAGGTATCTTATTTCAACAATTTGTAATGTGTAATGTATAAGCGAAATATTAGGTTCGGTTATTTTGTTATTAAATTTTTCATGTCAACTTATTTTTGGAGACCAAAAATACTTATTGGGGGAAGTGTTACATAAAGATAAGCAACGCTTGTGCGTAACAAGCTATTGTTTTGTAATAGCATGATACTTATGTAACATAATCCACGTTTGCGATGTATGTTCTTCAAACAAATGTCTTTCAAATGAAATGCTCTCTCTGACTCTCGTCTTCTAAGAAGATATAGATAGATAGAAAAGAGTGCAGCTTGATATGCTTTGAAAAACTAGAATCTACCTCTTTCTATGAACAACGCTCGAAGAAGAGGGTTTATGAATAAAATTGTACGTTCCTTAAAACGTGGTTGGTTTCATTTTGGTTTTTTCTTGATCGTAAGATTAATCTAAATGACACATAAGAAAACACTTTCGTTCAGAGCGAGCTCCAAAAACAAACTTACCAACTGTACATTTCACATACATTAAAACGCGGCTGAAGAAATCCAAGGACGTTTCAATTACAGAGGAAAAAGGCGGGCAAAAATCCTCTTCTTCTAGTCCTCCTCGTGGGCGCCCGCTGACTAATCATGACTAATCATCAGTTAGTGTCGGCTAAGGTCTTACTCGCATGCATCAAGGAGCATTAAGAAAGAGGTAACCACAGATACTTAACTCCCTTGTGGTGTGAACGAGGGAACCGTGCCGAGGGATGGAAGGCTTAACCAGAAGGTTAAACCAGCCCTCACGAGCTCCTTTGGGTGCTTTGGAAAGGCCCATAGTATTCATGCCTTCCACAGCAGAACCGGCTATGCTGTGGTGTACCTTTTCTACACCGGCTTACTCGTGGGATCAAAATAGAATCCAAAAAAAATAAACAAAAGCCTTTGGGGGCTACTCCCCAATACTCGCAGAAGAGTGAGAACAAAAACGCTTTCCGGGCAACGACATCGGCCTCAGGGAAGTACGTAAGAGTCAGCACGACGGCCTATAGAAAGACACGTGCTGCTTTTCAAGTCCTTAGCCGACTGGAAAAAAAGGGCAAGGACAATTGGGATGAAGAGACACAAATGGGCTTCGGAAACAATTGAAGAGGGGAAGAGTCGATCTAGAAAGGGACCTTCCGCATCCGCTAACACAGCCAAAAAAAGTGGGTGGACAACAAAAAGGCCTCGATCACAGGATAAAATCAGATCCACCTCAAAGAGGCGGTCCACATCACTCATGAGCACTGGAAAATCCTTGAAGGTAAGATCAACCCCAGCCTTCTTTCCATGTGCAAAAATAGCCCGGAAAAGAGACTTCATGGTTTCACCGATAGGGGCTGGCTCCATCGGTATTACAAACTCATTGCCTGCGATGACGATAGCGCTGCATCCTTTCTAAGGGCCACTGTTGCCACGGCGGACAATTTGTGGGAAGGTGCCAAGCCGGAGGCTGTGAGCAAGGACGAGATCCCGCTCAGGCCAAGGGCCCACTCCCGAATACCCGTGGAACCCAGCGACCCACAAAATATCTGCTGCTGAGGCAAAATCCCGATCTTCCGACTACCAACTGGAAGGTCATTAGAGATTGAAAAGGAATCGGACAGGACAGTTACCCTATTGCTGAAGAGACATCCCTCCCTAAATTAAAAGCGAAGGAAGGCAAAGCAAAAAAACAAAACACAGTAGAGGACTGGAACCACTACAAGAACAGCCTCAGACTATATAAAAGTCAGATAAGAAAGGCGCAAAGGATGCAATTTCTGCTCAGAAATAGAAGAAAATAACGAGGCCAGTAGAGCGAGGGAAGGCTCCCACTATACCTGCCTTAATTACCAAACCAGATGGTACCACAACGGTGACCAGCGAAGAGTCACTAGACCTCTTGCTCAGTACACACTTCCCCGACAACGCAGCGGCTAGTAATGATTATTTCGAACAACTCATACCGAGTCCTCTGTTCATTTCAAATGAAGTAATAAGCAAAATGAAACTCCAATTTTTATTAAATGCATTAAATAGCCTCCTTCTATACAAATCTGCAGGTCCGGAAGGAATCTATCCGATATTATTCTCATGCAGTCTAGACTGGGGCTATATATGTACCACTATCCTGGAAGGAAGCAAATGTTGCATTTATACCAAAAGCAGGAAAAACCTCCCACACAACTACAATAGACTACAGACTTATCAGTCTCTCCTCCTTTCTTCTGAAGACGCTAGAGAGACTGGTGCACTTAAACATTCCTGAAAACTTATAAAAAAGCATGCTTTCGAAATCGCAGCACTCTTACTATAAGGGAAAATCAGTAGATACAGCTCTACACACGTTAGTTGGAACCGTTGAAAAATCACTTTCCAACAAAGAATTCACCATGATTGCCTTTCTCGATATCGAAGGAGCTTTCAACAATATAAAACCAATAAAAAAACTAGCCATCACCAATGCATTCAGTAAACTAGAGGTTAATCGTAATATAATATTTTTGATCAAACAAATGCTTTCAAGCAGGTTGATTTATTCGAAATTCGGCTGCTACCAAACAAAAAGTGCAGTAAAACGTGGCACACCACAAGGAGGAGTATTATCTCCGCAATTGTGGGTGCTAGTTGTAAATGAAATACTCCTATCCCTGGAGGACAGCGGGTGCAAGTCATTGCGTATGCAGACGATATTGCAATGGCAATTAGCGGGAAACATCTCCCAACAATCAGGGATTTAATGGAAACAGGCCTAGGCAAACTGGCCAATTAGGCAGAGAACTGCGGACTTGGAATAAATCCCTCCAAAATGGAGCTAGTTTTATTCACACGAAAACGGAGATTCAAATCACTCTACCAAACTCAATGGGACTTACCTTAGATTCGCAGACCACGCCAAATATCTTGGCGTGATACTCGACAGGAAGCTCAACTGAAAATGGAATTCGGAAGGATGCATAAAAAAGCAACAACTGCGCTATACACCTGTAAAAAAGCCCCCATTACCAACCCCATATTACCAACTGGTTGAATACCGCGGTTGTACGGATGCCTTGTCTGGTGGCCGGCACTGTGCAGATCTAACTATTGCAAATTCCTAAGCAGAGTTCAAAGGATGGCTTGCATTGCGATAACAGGGGCACTGCGAACAACCTCCACTATAGCCCTCGAAACGATGCTTCACCTACTCCCCTTGGATCTCTTTGGCAAGGAAAAGGCAAAGAAATCGGCGCTGCGACTTAAGGAATCCGCTCACTGAAAAAGGACACGCTGGTGGTATCATTGCAAAGGGGAATGAATTTCCTATAAAAGGCACTGCACTGGAAATATACACAGACGGGTCTAGGACAGGCAATGGTGTGGTTGCCGCTGTCTATGCACCGACCCTAAAAACCAGACAATCCTTAGACTACCGAACCACTGCAGTATATTCCAAGTTGAATTAAAGGCGATTCGTGAGGCCCCCGACTGGCTGTCTGTAAGATCGATGAACAACAGAGACATCGTCATCCTCACAGATAGCCAAGCTGCAATAAAAGCACTCGAATCACAATAATAAAATCAAAATTGGTCAGGCACTGCCGCACGTCTCTATATGAGATATTAAGCAGATGCGCTGTAACGTTGTGCTGGGTACCTGGACATAGCGACATACCAGGTAATTGTAAAGTAGACAAACTAGACAAAATAGGCAGCAGACTGGAGCTCTCGACTGTTAAAGGAGAAATTCACCCACCAACGAAAACGAAAAAATATAAAATCTTGAAAAATGCACTGCAACAGGGAAATGAGAGATGGCGGGACCTTGAAACATGCAACTATGCGAGACAAACCTGGCCCAGGTATTGTCAACGTAAAACCACAAGCCTGCTAAAAACACGCAGGCAGATTATAAGCAGCCTAATCGGAGTCCTAACAGGACACTGCGCTTTAGGAAAATATGCCGAAAGATTAGGACTGCCATACAACGACTACTGCAGTAGGTGCCATGATGAGGAAGAGGAAGAATCTCCATCCCATCTCCTATGCAATTGCTCTGTTCTAGCCGCCTCAAGAAGACTTTCTTCTCCTATTTATTGGCTTGTATAGCGCTACTTTTTCTTTTTTCTCGTTGAAATCCGCGAGAACGATTTTCAGGTTGAAAGATGAGAAATGGTCAAATATTTAATCCTTAGTTTCGCGTCTTTTACCTCCTCATCTTTATCTTCCGTAGGACAGTGTATATTCAGAAGTACGTAGTTATAGCATTTTGACCATCGACATTCGGTCGTTGTTAAATACTACGGCAATTACGTACTGCACAATTTTGTTGCTGATGAACAATAAATAAATATCTTTAATAAATTTTTATTAAAGATTTTACTTTTGGGTAGAAATAAAGATGTTTTTTTTTTTTTTTTTTTTGTTGGAGGCTTCTGCTATCTGTTGGAGCACTCAGACACAAATACTGGTCCGTTGTACTGCCAGACAGACACCTTAGATGGCGTTGGAGCTCATGTGGAGCCAGAGCCAAGCTTCTTTTTACTCACTTATGTTGTGTGCGATTTGTTTTTTCAATAAGTGAACGGAACCTAAAGCTTAATACCGATTCCGAACGGCGAGAGCCGAGAAGCTTTTTCATGGCAAGTATACAACGGGGGTTTGGCAGTACCCCGCCGAGGGGGGACGCCGCGAAATAATGGCGTTGGTGTTATCGGGATCCGAACTCGCTCATCTTGCCGACACACTACCCACTGCGCCACGGCGCTCCCTAAAGATGGTACTTCACAGGGGCAAATTCTATATGGGGTCATCTAAAGCTGGGAAAGTAATAAAGGCGAACCTTGCTCTAAACTACTCAGACAAAAGAACCCAACCCTCTCTTATAAAAGATGTACACTCAGAAAAATAATATCAATAAGCCACTAGAAACCTTTTGTTTCAATTTACGTTGTAATACGTTTCGTAGTAACTTACTTACTGGCGAAACATATGAAAACATCATAAGCGCAAAGAAAACACTGTTTGCAGAAATGTGTTCTCACAATTTCCTTTCAGGTTTAAGGAAACCTCTCGGTCTGAGTATCAGTGCTATGAGACCAGAAACCTTGCAAATAGCTTTTTTATACTGTATATGTAAAAGAAAAAAAAATGTTTCCATTAAATCGAATCAAACTTCCCAATTTTCACACCAATACTAATTTTTGTTCCAAGCGCTGCTATACCACCCCACGATTTACAAACATATCTCCACAAAACAGCAATACACAACGTAATCCAACCCAACGCAATATAATACCTATAACCCAAAACCAAACAACTTTGTACCTCGAAATATGAATTCGAGGGTTCTTAAACAAGACAATTCAACAGACTAAAACTTACTATCCCAACCGACCCAAATTCGTAAACATTGCGACCATGCTTAGGATATTAGTCGCAGCCGAAATACCTTATCTAAGAAGTACATATAAAACTTCGACGAGAATTACCAAAATCCGGATCACTTAAACGACCCAGCGTACGATGCAGAAATTTTCCCATATAGCCCTTACGGAGCTCTTTAAATAGGCCTAGTTTATTTTTTTTTATCAGAAACCTGGATCTATAGAGAACACATAATACTCTTTCTTATTGAAATTATTGATAATGGTATAAATTCATTTCTTGCTGTCACAATGGCATGCATCTGGTGGAGTTATTGCTTTTGCCAAAAATAAGTTTAATTTTACGTCTTGTGGTTTCAACCTGCACAGTTGTGATGTCTTTAAAGTTAGTAATTTGAAGATAACATTTTTCTGAGCTTATATTGTAGATTTAATGGACCTAATCTGATGAATAATATACATATTATACTCGTAATATGAAGAGTTAGATAATGTTCCGCACTGAGTTTAGTGGGAATTCAAAAATGCTAAAACGGCGCTAATTAGAATATTCCACACATAGGCGAGTGGGAATTTGCAATAATTGCGCCAAATATGACTAAATAAAATAAATCGCAGGATAAATTTAAACTAAACATTATATAACATTATTATAACTAACTTAAGCTAAGAAAAATGTTTTTTTTTTTATTAAAAAACTTAGCATATGATCATTTTTTTAAATATTTTATATAAAACTTAAACGTACCTTAAACTAACTAAACCTAACTAAACCTATCTTATTCTAACTTAACTAAAATATATATACACAAATATATACATTATATATCTATTATATATAATTCTCGTGTCACGTTGTTGCTCACGATGAACTCCGAAACTATCTAACCGGTTTTGACGATTTTTGTTTTAAAATGTATGTTTTGCTGGCGTTCCTAAGATAGGATAGTTTTTTTGACTTATTTTTTTTATTTATTAATTGGAAAATCAACTATTTTTATATTCCATATACATACTACAAGGATTGTTTAGCGTTCTACCTTATCTACGAAATTACCTTACTCTGCCTTACCATAAATTATCTTTTTTTCTGTGCCTTAGAGATGGCGCCGTGTTCCGATGCTATACACCACGTCATCGTACGATCTCATGTCATTGTTTATTATGTACTGCGTTCCATATGGTGAATATTATATTGTGAAAAACTGATATTGTGTACATTTTGTAAATATTATATATGCCATATACTACAACGTATTGAATAACGTCCATTCTACCTTACCTACGAAACTACCCCACTCTGCCTTACCCTAAATTCCTTTTCTTCTCTGCCCAATAGATGGTACCGTGTTTCGATGCTATACACTACGTTACCGTACGATCTCATGTATCGTTTATTATATACTACTATCCACATGGTGGACGTTACATTGTGAAAATTGATATTGTGTGAATTTTGTGAAAAGTATATGTATTGTGAAATTTATATTATGTCTTCATTTTTCAATTTTCATTTTATCAATCAACCGCATGTAAGTATCATTTCATTTGATTATACATTTTTTATCTATTATTCAAAACCCGAACTTATTGAGAGTGTATTCCCAGATATTGTAAACAATTACTGAAATCATAATTGGCTCAGTAACGTGCGATTCTAGCAGCAAACAATTTCGATGTTGACGAAATTAACTTTCAAATACTAAATTTATTGCCAGGCAATCTGATGGTTTTTAAGTCAAAAATTTAAGTCAACACTATTATTGAAGAAAATGACGAATCGTTACAATTGTTTCGTTACAAAATTTACCCACGTGTGTAGTTAAAAATTCGTGTATATGTATAATATTAAAATGATTATTTACCTTTAAATTGAATATTTTTTTTCAAGACATTTATTATTTTATTCCGATTTTATTTTAATTGTATCGTATTTTTTAATTATCATAATTAGTAATATGCCACCAAAAAAATCTAATCTCAACAATCAACATAGCCGTCATGCACGACGTGACCGCGCTCAGAGAGACTCTACGTTAAGAAAACAAACCATGGCAGCAAATGCTACAGAAAGATGTTCGCAGGATTCGAATGGACATCGTGATGAACGTCTGCGGCTATAAAGAGAAAGGTCAAGAGCGGCACGTGAACTCAATATTGACAGAACTCGACTACAGAATCGACGGAGACAACAAACCAGTCGCACATTAACACGCGCGTCATTTTTGTATTTATTTGCTTTGCATTTGAGTATTCTCCAGACATCAATTACTATGCACATACAAAGATTGCCATCGGTCTAATGGACAAATATGTCGATACTGTCAGGCCTTAAAATTCCGGAATGAGCCATCGGGCATGTGTTGTTCACCAGTAAAAGTTGTTTTGTCACCTCTTCTCACTCCGCCGGAGCCTTTGCAATCACTTCTGGCTGGTGAATCAAATGATTCAAAATAATTTTTACGAATGACACGTAAATTTAATTCTTGCTTCCAAATGACGTCATTTGGTGCAACTAAAATTTGCGATCATTCATCCGATGGACGTAATATTGAAACTACATTCAAAATACAAGGTCAGGTGTACCATAGGATCGGATCGTTGATGCCAATACCTAACGAAGAGCCAAAATTTCTTCAAATTTATTTTATGGGCAGTTCTGAAGAGCGTGTGGCAATTCGATGTCAATATAACTTTATCGAACAAGCAGTACAAAGAGCCATTGTACAATCGTTGGAAGATTTTTTTGAAAATCATAACCAACTTATTCAATTATTCAAAAGAGTGTCACCACAATTAAGAAATGACAACGTAGAAATTGTCATTAGAGCCGATAAAACACCATCGGGAGAACACGCTGGCAGGTTTAATGCGCCAACTGTAGAAGAAGTTGCTGTTATCATGGTCGGTGATCCAGTTGATAACACAGCCATTAAAATTACACGTCGTGACAGCACTATTCATGTGATATCAGACTTGCATCGTTCGTATGATGCACTGCAATATCCACTCATATTCTGGCAAGGTCAAGATGGATATCACGTCAACATTAAACAACGTGTCCGGTACTGGTAAAGTCAGAAATTTAATTATTAAATTTATTAATGTATTTTTTTCAACATATTGTTTTTGGTATGTTTAACCATGTATAAATTTAAAATTATTTTTTATTTTGAAGGTAATGAAACAAACAAAAATGTCAGCTCAATGTGTTACTATGCATACCGGTTGATGACAAGGAATAATCTGGACAATTATATTCTTCGGTATCGTCAGCTCTACCATCAATATGTTGTAGACATGTATGCAAAGATCGAGAGCGAACGTTTGTGATATCTTATGTTCGACCAAGCAAAATTATGATCAGAGGATTACATTCACTTACGAGATGCTATTATCGGAAGTAACGACGAAAATTTAAACTTCAACGACATTGGCAATGCATTTATTTTACATTCAAGCTACATTGGTAGCCCACAGAACATGCAGGAATATATTCAAGATGCAAGGACCTACGTACATCACTATGGCCGTCCCGATTTATTTATTACATTTACATGTAATCCATACATGGAAGGAAATACAAGACTTGCTTTTACCAGGCCTACAATCAATACATCGTCATGATATCGTTGCACGTGTGTTCAGACAAAAATTAAAATCGTTGATTGATTTCATCGTAAAATTTTCAATTTTTGGTACAACAATTTGTTGGCTGTATTCGATCGAATGGCAAAAGCGTGGCTTGCCGCATGCTCATATTTTGATTTGGTCCGAAACTAAAATTCGCCCAGAAGAAATTGATCAAATCATTTCCGCCGAAATTCCAGATCCATTAATCGACCAAGAATTATTTGATATTGTTACCAGTCACATGATCCATGGACCATGTGGTTCTTTTAACATAACATCACCATGCATGGAAAATGGAAAATGTAAGAAACGTTTCCCGAAAGACATTACGGATATTGATGGTTATCCATTATATCGCCGTAGGAACGCTGCGAATGGTGGCAATGTATTCACACTGCGAATTTCGAATTTCAATCAACTCGAAATTGATAATCAGTGGGTGGTTCCATATTCGCCATTGCTTTCGAAAACTTATAATGACGAGTTTTGTAATTCCGTCAAATCCATTAAATACATATGCAAATATGTAAATAAAGGCTGCGATTTGGCCGAGTTTGAAGTGCAAGATGTTAATAAAAATGATGAAATAACCCAATATCAAATGGGCAGATACATCAGCAGCAACGAAGCTATCTGGCGTATTTTTAGTTTTCCCATCCATAAAAGAGATCCATCTGTACAGCATCTTGCAGTGCACCTTGAAAACGGTCAACGCGTATATTTCACTGAACAGAATATTATCCAAAGAGCATTAGAACCACCAAAAACTCTCTGAATTTTTTAAATTATGTCAAAAGCTCGACGTTTTTTGCCGATTTTTAATACTTATCAAGATGCATGTCGCGAACTCCAATTGCTAGAAGATGATAATCAATGTGATTTGGCACTTTCTGATGCAGCTTTAGCATCTACGCCAAAAAATATTCGTCAGTTATTTACAATTATTCTGACGACATGTTATCCGACACAACCATTAGCATTGTGGGAGAAATATAGGAATAACATGACAGAAGATATTTTGAACCGAGTAAAAGTAGCGGAAGGATGCGCGAATAAAGATTTCACACCGGAGATGTACAATGAAGCATTGATATTACTTGAAGATTTGTGTATTTTGATTTCAAACTTTTCACTCAACCACTACGGTCTGCCATCGCCTGATCGCCCAGCCACTGACTTAATGAACACTGATATGCAACGAGAAAAACAATATGATGACGTTGACTTAGCTTCAATTATTGCATACAATGAGCCATTATTGACAGCGGAACAAAGAATTATTTACGATCGCATCATGTTGACTGTTGATGCAAAACAAGGTGGTTTTTTTTTCTTAGACGCACCTGGTGGGACTGGTAAAACATTTTTAGTGTCATTAATACTTGCAAAGATACGGTCACAAAAAAAAATTGCATTGGCAATTGCATCATCTGGCATTTCTGCCACTTTGTTAGATGGTGGACGAACGGTGCACTCTGCATTGAAGCTGCCATTAGACATTCACAACAACCCAAACGCTATGTGTAATATTAAAAAAAGAAGCGGAATGGCTGCGGTATTGCAAAAAAGTTCAATTGTTGTCTGGGATGAGTGCACTATGAGTCATAAACATTCTCTTGAGGCATTTCATAGAACTATGCAAGATTTAATCGGCAATAACCTACTTTTCGGTGGTGTTCTTTTACTACTATCTGGTGATTTCCGGCAGATATTACCTGTCATTCCTCGCTCTACGTTTGCCGATGAGATCAACGCATGTTTTAAGCAATCATTTTTATGGAAAAACGTTAAAACACTTCGATTGACCATGAACATGCGAGTACAATTGCATAATGATCCATTGGCACAAGTGTTTTCAAATCAAGTACTGGACATTGGAAACGGTAGAATCGAATTGCATCAAAATACACAATGTATCAAATTACCAGACAATTTCTGCTCTGTTGTTAATTCAAAAACCGAACTTATTGACAGTGTATTCCCAGATATTGTAAATAATTATTTAAATCATAATTGGCTCAGTAATCGTGCGATTCTAGCAGCAAAAAATGTCGATGTTGACGAAATTAATATTCAAATACAAAATTTATTGCCAGGCAATCTGATGGTTTTTAAGTCAATTGACACTATTATTGAAGAAAATGAGATCGTGAACTTTCCGATTGAGTTTTTAAATTCTCTGGATATGCCAGGAATGTGAAATTGGTTCACCAGTCAAACTTAAATCCACCAAAATTATGCAACGGTACACGATTAATCATCAGAAGAATTACCGGACACGTACTTGAAGCAACGATATTGATTGGAAAGTTTAAAGGAGAAGTCGTCGTCAATATAAATACCCACTCAAATACCCATGATTCCATCAGAATCTACAATACCTTTCAAAAGGCCACAATTCCCAATACGTTTGGCTTTCGGGATGACGATAAATAAGTTCCAAGGGCAGACAATGACAATTTGTGGCTTGGACTTGGAGAATCCGTGTTTCTCCCATGGGCAGCTGTATGTTGCACGCTCACGTGTTGGAAACCCATCAGACCTATTTGTTCTAACGAAAAACAGATTAACGAGAAATATTGTTCATAATTTAGTTCTTAATTAACTGAAAGTACTGATTGCTATACATTTATTGATTCAAATAATTATAAAACATTGTTAAAAATCGACACTATGTAGCTCATTTGTTAAATTATAATTAAAGAAATAATAAAATAAACATTTTCTATTTATTAAAACTTATTTTGAAATTGTTATCATTCTTTACCAATCATTCCCTCCAAAATACCAATTTTTTTATCTAATACCTCAACGTAATAAAATAAAGCCGCAGCACGGCGCGGCCGGGTCAGCTAGTATTTTATATATATATCTTTTTTTGTTCACACATTTATGTTTTTACTTTTTTTTTTTTTTTGTTTTAAGTTTTATTTTTTTTTTTTGTGATTTTTTCATTTTGTATTAATTTTTTTTTTTTTGTCATTTTTGCCTTAGCCTACCCTAACCTACCCTACCCTACCTTACCCTACCCAACCCTATGTAAGCCTTGAAGAGGCTGCTCCTATCAAGGTGTCCGTTGACGGAGTTCTCTCCAGCCACCAAAAGCGTTGATGCTGGCGGACTACGTCTCCTCGATCCCGGCGTGAGACCGATCTACAGAACCTGAGGCGCTCGGGCTCACGGAGCGCGACATCACGTTCGTAGAGAAGTCGCCGTTCTACGGAATTGCGGGACACGTGGAAGATTAGCGGTACTGCCAATCTATCCTGTATAAGCCCACATCTATCTAAATAGAGGAATGCTTCTGGGGGGACAAAGCCATTAAGGCGCACCCTCTCGTGATACGAATTATTGGGGTAGTAAGCCCCGGAGATCAGGCTATTGACCGAAGTCATTGCTCTTGCAACGTGGCTTCGAATCAGTTTGATCAGAAAATTATCTATCCGTACAATCCTGGCCCTATTGTATAGGACCTCGTTCTGGTAAAATTTCGTGTACTCAGATTCGGGAGTCCTATCTAGCCCGAGACAAGTCCTAAGACATTGTCTCTCAAACACCCGAATCCTTTCCATTAAGCTCTCACATTGAACCAGACGGGACATCCATAGGCAACCATGGGGCTGATTAAGGCCATGTAGCAGATTACCTTCACCCTGGAATCAAGTTGGCTGCTATGAAACAGCCATGTTGTTAGAGCGAAAGGGCCCCGGGCCCTCGCCAGAGCAGCATCTACATGTTTGTCAAAATATAGATACTGATCCAGCACGATCCCAAGGTATCTGACTACACTTTGTCTCGCCAGTGGACGCCCGTCCGGCCCAAAGATAGAGAACCTGCGCCAATTTTTTCTAGTGTCCCGAGAGGCCCTAGACAAAGGCGTTCTGAACAATATAGATTCTGATTTCTGGAAGTTGATTTTCAACTTCCAGTCATCACAATACTGCTGAATTTTTTCGAAGTCACGCTGCAGAAGAGTAACAATAACGTCGATCGTTGGACCTGATCTGTACGCGATTAGGTCATCTGCGTACGCTATTGAGTGGTGTAGAGAAACAAGTAGATCACTCAGGTAAATGCTGAAAAGGATCGGCGAATTTACCGTACCCTGTTGCAGTCCGTTTTTGATTTCAAATATTTGGGTAGAAGTTACATTGGCAATTTTCACAACGAACTTTCTACCGGTTAACATGTCAAAAATCATATATAGCAGTGGTTTACTTATGCCCAGCCGACTGAGCTTGTAATAAAGACCTTCTAACCATACGGTGTCGAAGGCTTTTTCCAAGTCAATCAGACAGGCACCCGTGCATTGGTTCTGGCATTTATTCCATTGGATATCCGACACAAGCTTCGACGCGGCATGAATAGTGTCATGCCCCGCTCTGAAACCGAATTGGTTATCCGGGATGATTTTATTGTCCTCAACCCATTTAGACAGGATCACCTTCTCGAAGACCTTGCTGATACTCGGAAGGAGACTTGTTGACCGAGATTTGCCCTTCTTGGGGATTGGTTGCACCACCGCTGTCTTCCAGTGCACTGAACAATATGCATTATTCAGTGCATTGTGGAACAGGATGGCGTACCTCTCTACAGCCATTGGTGGAAGGTGCCTAAGCACAACATTGGATATGCCGTCGATACCCGCGGATTTTTTCCTTTTCAATGACTGAAAGATCATCTGGAGATCTTCCGTCGAAATGAACAGGGTGTTAGCCCCCTCACTGGCGATGGCATTGCTTGCCATGAAATCTTCATTGAACCTGGTAAAACCAAGATTCTCAGATCGCCAATGATCGAAATAATTTCTAAGGTAGAAGTGATGAAGCAGGGCTCTGTTCTCCAGGTCATGGTTCGGGCGAATACTATCATTCACCTTGTACACTTCCTGGAAAACAGCTCCCACTGTCGCCACCTTCTCCTGTGGATCCTCAATCACGAAAAAGTCGTCATCCAGGATGGCGCTGCCTGGATCGATGCTAACTGTCCGTAGCAAACGTTCTTTGTCTGACGTTCTCGGAAGTTTCAGATCCTGAATGTCATTCTGATTGTTTCTCCGAAATATTTTAGTTATTTGCGGGAACATACTCGCGCTGTTGGATTTTACAGCACGAATTCTGTTGTTCCAATGCAAACTTACAGATATTCTGTAATTTTCTCTGATCAATTGTTGGAGATTTTTAATCAGTGACTTCAGTGTCCTTACCTCCGAGTTTTGTTTGTCGGTTACCCGCCTGTACAAGAGTTTGAGCCTTGTTAGGAGTCTACTTTTTTGTCTATGCAATGCGTCGATTGTCGCGTTTCGGTATATGTTTGTGGTATCGTGCTGTCGTTGACGTGGTATCGTACTGTTCATAGTCTGTTTAATGGTATCGTCCATTTCTTTGAGATACCTGTCAATCTCGTGGTTTGACAGGTTCCTATTAGTCGGCGGGAAGGAGGCGGTCGAAGTGAGCGCTCTCGTCAGGGAATTGGCGAAGCGTTGCCAGCGCGGTCTACTGTAATCATAGGGGTGCGTGTGGAGGTACTCTGCCATTTCCGCGAACTCGTCAGGTACTGTGATCACGGCACATAGTCCTCAATGGTCACTATCGTATACAATGGTCCGTAGACAGTTAATAGACCATTCGTTCGTGTCTGCCAGTCTCAGTCGAGAGTCTATCAGCATTAGATCCAGATAGGAGACGCTCCTAGGATACGACGGACTGTCCATTGCGAGCAACTTGACCCTATATTCAGTGTTGTGAAGAAACCGCCAATGGCTTAGTAGGCTCCCCCTAGTGTTGGGAATGTTATTTCCCCAATCACTATGTTTGGCATTTAAATCGCCGGCCAGAATGTATAAGTTTTCTACCGAGTTCAAGCGCAGAGATCGAAAGAGTGTCTCGAGTTCTGCGATAAAAATATTGGATTGAGCTGCTTCAGGTGCACAGGCTGATACAATGTACATTCTCTTTCCAGTTCGGAGAGGAATGCACACAATACAGGCCTCCAGCACCTGGAACCTCCGCACTTCACTGCTATATATGACCTTATGTTTAAGATTATTTTTAATGAAGATCGCAACTCCCCCGCCTTGAGTAGCGTTGAGTCGGTCTCTTCTAATTATTTTATACGAACTGTGCCAGATTTTGTGCTTCTGGTTTAGCTTTGTTTCGCTAACCAAGGGTACATCGGGGCTTTCGTCCTGCAACAGGTTAAAAAGTACGGCTCGTCGCTCGATCCTTATCAGTGAATTTACATTCACCGATGCCAGCGTACCCATCATGACCTTAGGTGCGCTAGGCCCGGCAGAAGCGAGCAGATACTATCTACTCGGGTCGCCGTTTCCAGGATCTGTTTTTGGAGCTGCCCAATCTGAGCTTGGATTGCGAGCAAGATCGAACAGACATCCACCTCGGCCCCCGGTGCCTTAGAGACAGGCAATGGGGCTTTAGGAACAGCCACGGGCTTTTGTACCGTCTTTCCCGAACCTGCCGCCATTTGGGCGTAGGTCAACTGGGATGTGACGGCTGGTTTTTGGAAGCGACCCGAGGGACGCTTCTCCTCGACCTTCTGCTTACGGGCCAGGTTTTCTTTCTTGATGTCTTGGAACTTAGGACATCCCCGATAGTTTGCAGGGTGTCCTCGGTTCCGACACAAGACACACTCGAGCTGCTCTCTGTCCGCCACCTTGTCTTTACCAAGGTCGCATTCCTCGTTCTTGTGATTCTTTGCACACTTAACGCATCGAGGCTGCATTTCGCAGTTCGACGCGGCGTGCCCGAATCTTTGGCAGCGGATACATTGCAAAATGTTTCCTTGCCTTTTTAATATTTCCCATGTTACACGCTGGGAAGCCAAGGAAGTAATGGACCTAAGCTTGCTGTTGGGTGTGAGCTGTACCACGAAGAAGGGAATCACACGCTTCTCCCGTCGGGAGCACACCGTGGAAAACGGCTTAACCGCCACGAAATGAGCTCTGAGAGCATTTACTCGGGATCTGTGATAGATTCCACGCCTTTGAGGAGCATCGTCCGCAACCTCTCGGCCTTTGGAGTGAAGGAGAAAAACTCCGTCGTTGACTGAATAGCATAGCGTTTCTGGCCCAAACATTTAAATTCAAAATTACCTACACCAATGGCATACTTACACAGATCGATGGTTTCTCATAAGGCCGTGGTATAGGTGAGGATCGGTGGCACTTTCTCTGCTTCTGCTGCTTTAGTTGTTGTAGTTGCTGCTGCTTCTTCTGCGGCTGCTGCTGTTGTTGCTGCTTTATTTCTTCGGCGGCTGTTGCCTCCTCTCTCAGCTTCTGCAACGCCTTAATTTTGTCTACTACGGCCTGCAACTGGGCGCGCAGGAAGCGTTCTTGCTCCTCCAGTACACTACGTTCATCCTCCGTAGCCGAACTTAAGAGGGCCGCGAAGGGGTTGTTGTCCCCCATGTAGCGGCCTTCTCGACCATCGGAGAGGTATTCGACCTCTGCTTCTACGGGGATCACTTTCCTTGCTTGTTGCTGTTGTTGTTGTTATCCGGCTGCTTCGAACGTCAATGGTGGTGATGATGGCGCCCCTTTCCTCGCTTCGACCTGCAGCTTTTCAGTCGAAATGGTGAGGGAGGGGCGCTTAATTAAATTGGGCCTCGAGTTGACCCGTCTGCGCCTCTTCATTACGACGGCCGATGTTGCGAAATCGGATGATAAATCATCCGATTCCGATTCCGTCTGAAGAACGGGTCCTTCCCCGCCGTCTCCCGGCATGTCTTCTCGCTACTGTTGCTACTACTGTTAGTAGTAGAAGGATACGAAAAAACACGAAAAATATTTTTTTCTCGAATGGGGATTTGATCTGCCGATCTTCGGATTATGAGTCCGGCGCTCTTGTATTGTTTATTGTTTATTTTGCTTTGCACTTATGTAAATCAAGCCGAAACACTTCCTATCACTGCACTGGTCTGTGATCAACTGATTTTATTGGTTCAGTTGTAACCGCCAAGTGATTTTTCATATTTCATTTCCTTCCTGGAAGCTGTTGGTTCTTATGTACCAATCTACAGCTGATCAGTAGATGGAGGTCAATAGCCTCCGCTTATTTACATTGGTAGGGGAAATTCCTAATAAACAATATTGAACTACATATGTTGAGGAAGAGCATGCATTGCAATTAATTCCCCACACCCTTGGAGTAAGTACGCTGTATGTTCTATGTAGTATGTATATATCTCGCTCACACACTATTCGGCCGCTGGAATCGTTCAGTTTGACATTTGATCATTGTTCGGCCTGGTGTGGTGAGTGGGTTTGTTTATATTTTTGTTTATTTATTTTTTATTTATATTGTTTGTTTTATTTTATTTTATTATTTTTGTTTTGTGTTTTATTTATTGTTGCGACGCAACATGCTCCCGGCCCGGAAACGTTGGTATGAAATTTGTGGAGTACTTGTTGAGTGATGAAGATGTTTGTGCCCAGGTGTTTTGGATGCAGTGTTATCATCTGGTTCTCGTTCTTGTGTCTTCGTTTTCTTTCGGTCCGGTTGCGAAAGTTGCGAGTGTTTTGCAAAAGAAACAAATAAATGTGCATTAGTTTGTTGTCTAATACATATAAGTTAAAAAAGAATAAAGGTTATATTTATCTGCTACTGGTCTGGCATCCTTCGTTAGATTCAGTGTTAAGCGAATCTTGCGACTTGGGGAGAATGTAATCCTGCTTGTGGGATACAGATCTAGTTATAGCTTCACTTATGGTTTATATTTTTTTTTGATTGTTTGTGAAAAAAACTATGGAAATTCTGTTTTTTTTTTGTTTTTAAATGTCTATTGTTTCGATCCGTTCGACGGATTAGTTACCGGCAAAGGGGATATTTTCGCGATCGGACGTTTAAAAACACCTCTCTCCGTTCTTATGGTCACCACGCGCGTTAGACCATCGGTGCCCGGATGTACCTCGATTATGCGCGCTAGTAGCCACGATGCCGGCGGAAGGTTATCTTCCTTGACGAGAACTATGTCCCCAATTTTAATATTGGTCTGTTGCTGGAGCTGTGCTCCATTGCTTCCAAAATTCTTGATTGAGTCTTTGGATGTATCTAAACCTATCGAGGTTTGTTATGTTTTTGTCAATTAAATTTCTTTCAGGTAAAGTGATTAATGCCTCTCCTATTAAAAGGTGCCCTGGTGTAAGAACTGTCAGATCATTTGGATCGTCAGTCATCGGACATAATGGCCTTGAGTTCAGGCATGCTTCGATTTGTGCGAACAGTGTGGTATATTCCTCGAATGTTAACCGGGATGTACCGACTGTTCTTTTAAGGTGGTGCTTGATTGATTTAACACCTGCCTCCCAGAGGCCTCCAGAATGTGGTGACGCTGGTGGGTTGAAGTGCCATTTAGTGTTTTGTTTGGCGAGGAATGTCGCGACTTCAGCCGACCATTCGCTGGGAATGTACTTGCTGTCCCTTTTCAGTTCATTCACCGCTCCTTTGAAGTTGGTCCCGCAGTCACTGTAGATGTTGGAACAGATTCCTCTTCGTGCTACAAATCTGCGGAATGCTGCTATAAACGCTGCTGCGGTGAGGTCGCTGACTACTTCAATGTGTATCGCCTTCGTTGCTAGAAAGATGAAGACAGCTATGTACCCCTTTATCATCATATTGCATCTGCCCTTCCATATCTTTATTTCTATCGGGCCTGCGTAATCCACTCCCGTGTTGGTACACGGTCTCGAAACTACGACTCGTTCTGTTGGAAGGTTTCCCATCAGTTGTTGGTGCATTTTTGCATTGTATCGATGGCATCGGATGCATCTGTGGATTGTGAACTTGACTAACCGCCTTAGGTTAGTGATCCAGTATTGGCTTCTGATCTCTGCCAACATGATCTGTTGTTCACCATGCAATGTACGTTGATGTACCTCGTTTACGATTAGTTTTGAGAAATGATGGAGGTCTTTAAGGATTATTGCATGTTTTTGGCTGAAAGGTATAAAGGAGTTAGTTAAACGTCCCCCTACGCGTAGAAGCCCTTCAGAATCAAGGAATGGATTCAAACGAAGGATATGACTTCCCTTTCCTGTCTTTGTTTTTTCTTTAAGTGACTTGATTTCGTTAGGAAATAGTTCAGCTTGAACAAGCCTGGTGAGCTGGGTTTTGGCAGCTTCTAGCTCTCCAAGTGTAATTGGATGGCTCTCCATTGACCTTCCATTTCTCTTGTTTTTAAGAAATTCGAAATATCTTCGCCATATAGCTGCACTGCGTACAAGACGGTTCAGAGTTGAATAACGTTGAAGGTATTCACTGTTAGTGATTGCACAGTGACAGACTACTTCTGAGGAATTTACAGGTAATTGTGTTAATTTAACTTTATGACCTAAAATTTGTATTTCTTCTTTCTATTTTCCTTTTTAGTTTCCAGTTGTGTTTCGCAAGTCATTAGTCCTGGATACTGCCGTGCGGAAAACCCTCTTAAGAATTGTGGCCCATGCCACCACATGTTGCTGTTAAGGAGTTCATGTGGAAATAATCCTCGTGAGCCAATGTCTGCTGGATTCTCTTTGGTGCTAACATGTCGCCAAGAGTTAATGGCTGTGAGTGACTGGATTTCACTGACTCGATTTGCCACAAAGGTTGTGCGGATTGCGGGGTTTCTCTTGATCCATGCGAGTGCTATCGTGGAGTCAGACCAAGCAAAGGTTTCAATGCCTTCAAATTGCACGGCCCGTTTTACCCGATGTAGAAGCTTCGCTACTAATAGCGCTACGCATAACTCCAGCCGTGGTAATGATACGCATTTTGCTGCCGATGGGGCAACCCTGGTTTTTGCAGCTATTAGATGAATGTGCTCCTTTCCTTCATTTAACATGCGAGCGTATATTACTGCGGCATAAGCTTTCTCTGAGGCATCGCTGAAACCATGAAGTTGTACTTCCGATGAACTGCTGTATTGAATCCACCGAGGTATTTCGAGATTATGAATAATACTCAATCCTTCTCGCAGTTCTACCCATTGATTTTTAACAGCTTGAGATACTGGTGAATCCCAAGAATATTTCTTCAGCCACAGCTGTTGAAGAATCAGCTTAGCTTTTATGACGCATGGAGCGATCCATCCCAGCGGATCGAAGAGGCGCGCGAAATCTGCAAGTATGGAATTGGTGAATTCTTGGACGTCGGGTAAGTTGATTTTAAATGAGAATGTATCCTTAGCTGGATGCCACTGAATCCCGAGTGTTTTTATGGCATCCGACGATTCAAATTTTAGAGCCAGATTTATTTCCCTTTCGTTTTCAGGAACCTGTTCCAGTACTCTTGCGGAATTACTCGCCCATTTGCGAAGAGGAAACCCAGCTGATTTGAGGACCTTCAGAAGATCTCCTTGCAAAGTAATGGCGTCTGTTTGGACGTTAGCTCCATAGATAAGGTCGTCGACATAAAAGCCCTCGGTGAGTACCTTCGCAACGTGAGGATATTCATTTTGAACATCTGATGCCAATTGATGCAACGTCCGTACTGCTAAGTATGGTGCCGATGCAGTTCCAAATGTGACCGTTTTTAGAGCATATGTTTTCATTGGTTCGTTGGGATTATACCTCCATAGTATTAGTTGATATGGGGTATCTTCCTTCGACATCCATATCTGACGATACATTATGCTTATATCAGCCACAAATGCAGTCTTGAACTTTCTCCAGTTGGTGATGAGATCAATGATGTCTGCCTGCAATCGTGGCCCCACCATAAGGCAATCGTTGAGTGATACACCATTCGACGTTTTGCATGAAGCATCGAATACCACACGTAATTTGTTGGTGCTGCTCGACGCCTTGATAACCGCATGATGAGGCAGATAGTAGTGGTTGCCATTGTCCATGGATGCTGTTATCTCTTACATTTGACCTAAAGAAGAGTATTCGCGAATACAATTAATGTACGCTTCTTGAAAGGCTTGGTTCGCCAAAAATTTTCTTTCCATCTGAAAGAATCTTGCCATTGCAGCCTTCTTCGAATTCCCCAGGGTTGGGCGAATTCCATCCTTGAAGGGGAGTCGTACTTGGTATCTCCCATCTTCTTTCCGCTCTATTGTTTTGGAAAAATGTAGTTGACATTCTTCCTCCTCTGGTGATAATTTTTTGCCATCCAGATTTTCTTCAATCTCCCAGAACTGCCTAAGCTGGGCATCTATAGATTCGAAGTGGTTTTGGACAGCAAAACAAGTAATATTTGTTTTTGACATAGTTTTTCCTGTAAGAATCCACCCCAATTCTGCCCTTTGTGCTACAGGAGAGCCCTTCGGTCCCTTCACTAAGCCTTCTAAAATTATTGAAGATAACACATCCGCCCCTAACAGCAAATCAATCTTCCCTGGAATATTGTAGGAGGGACCAGCTAATGGCAGATTCAACAAGTTCTGCCATTCTTCTTGCAACGGATAAGTTGGTAGCGTTGCTGTAAGCACCGGTAATACGAATGCAGTGACATTCAAGGAAAATGTTGCATTGGAAAATGAATGCAAACTAAAATTCACTTGGTAGTTGGTGCTGCCTGTTGGATTTTTTCCAAGACCTGTGATTTTAGCAGACACATTTCGCCTTTTGAGCTTAAGAAGCTAAGCAGCATGCTCAATGATAAACGTAGCCTCTGAACCAGTGTCTATGAAGGCCCTAAGAGTGCACTGCTTCCCATTCGATGCATACACCTTGACGAGTGCAGTTGCTAATATTTGCTAAAATTTGGTTAAAATGTGCACTAAATTGCTGTGAAGTGCTTGGCTGATCAGTAGGAGAATTGAATGGATTGGGTTGAGGCAAAGGATTTTGAATATAATGGGAATGGGGACTGTATTAGTTTGGATTATGGTTGCGGAATTGAGGATTTTGTTGAGTGGTTTGTAGTTGGGCTATATTTTGTCCAACTTGTGTTTCCTTGTTGAGTAATGTGTGATGTTTGAAACCACATTTTTGGCACCTATTGGTGCTGTTGCATACCGCGGCATGATGATCATACCCCAAACAATTGTTGCAAATTCCATTTTTTCTGTGGTTTGTGAATGGCCATTCAATTCGGAAATGTTTTCAAGTGAATTGAAACGTGCTTCAATGAATGCCATGAATGTGGGAGGTGCTTGGAGGTACCTAGCTTTTCCTCCCAGTCCCGTTGTGTCTGTGGCAGTGTTGGCATTAATCAATTAATTCTTTAATCAACTAATTAATTTGATTAATTTTAATCAGATTAAATTAATCGTGATTAAAAAAGTAATCTTAATCATGATTATTAGCGTTAATCATTAATCAGTAATCATTAATTGATTAACTTGATTATCAATTAAGAGCACCGTGGCGCAGAGATTGGTGTACTGGCTTCTGACGCTGATGGCCCGGGATCGAATTCCGTAACGGCCAAGAAATCATGTTTCGCCGTGTTCCTCTTCAGCGGGTTACTGACAATAACCTCTGTAGTCATACAAAAAGCTTCTTCTTTTCACTTCTGGAAAAAATGAATCAGAATCGGCTCTAGTCCCTCATAGACTGTTACGCCCAAAATAATTATAAAATAAGCGTACGCCAACAATGTTAAAACGTGACTAGCAGAAACCAGAACGACACCTCGTATGTCTTTTTTCGTAGAACCCATTTGTTTACGTTGGTGTCCAGGTTCCTAGCGACAAGACCCGTTAAACGCAAGTTCTATCCGTGAATATGTGTGCTCGGGTTTTTATAACAATATGCGCGACATTTTGACTAGGTTCCCACTAGTGCTCTTGATTTTACCCGGGTAATACCCAACTTAGCAATTAATAATGCGGGTAATACCCGATTTCGCGGGTACCAGACAATACCGGGTAATAGGTTATCGAGGGCCATAAATATTCTTATTTGATTTAAAAAGTTAGTAATGTAGTGGTAATAAGGGAGAGGAAGGAAAACAGCGATGAAAACATAGTTTATGCTAAGAATAATATACATAAATGTAACATGCATTGACATATGTATATATGTACATAGATACATATGTATATATGTATGTATATGCAGACTGTGGCAAAAGGGGAAATCGTACGAGCTGCGTTGGAATCAATATGAATGAATATGTCTATTTTTTTTTGTCTCTGTGTGCTATGTTTTTTACTCTGTGGTGGCAGTTTTTAAAAAATTAAATATATTAAAATGGCATCCCATGTTTCGACTGTTATATTAAGGTTGCTGAGCGCGTGAACGCATTCGTTGCTGGTGCCATGCAATGATTTTAGGCCAGCTGCAGTCTCACTGGTTAATTTTTTCTGCTCTACTAGCCTTCTAATTTGGGTGTTTATTAGTTTGCGTTCATTTTGATACCTATCCGTGAGAATTGTCCAAGCTGAGGCAAAACTCTTGGAGTCGATTGGAAGGTGTTGAAATAATCGCGCAGCTTCCCCACAAACCGACGTTTTCAGATACTGCAACTTCTGAATATCTGATAATTCATTGTTTTTTCGAATTAGTGTTTCGAACAAATTAAAGAATTCCGACCAATCTTCGAATTTTTACCGAGAAGGGATTGATATGAATTCGTTGAAGACGTACATCGGAACCGGAAGATCTGGTGGTGTTTAACCGAGACATGTCGATTGGGCCTACACACACGGGAGTAATTTTATCAGGAGTAAAACTGGTGTAATGCTCTGCTCTAAGCTTACACAGAATGAATTAATCCATCTGAAAAAAATATATATGTGAACCTCGTTTCATTGTGTTAGTGTTTTCTCGTCTTTCTGACATTTCATTTGACAGAGATATTTCGCAAAAGACGTCTCCTCTCCATTTGGTTTATACAGTGTTCACTGCTTGAAGGGCGAATTACGATTGAGACGCAACACGAGACAAAAAACGTGCTGACTCGAAAAGTAAAGAGTTGTGTATGTATTAGTTTTGCGCTCTCTTCAACCACTCGATACGCGGTTGAAGATCTTACTCCGTTTCATACTTCACACTTCAGCTCCCTCTCCCATAAACTCAATTTTCAGCCGGTTGGATTACTCCCGTGTATGCAGGCCCATTAAGGCATTGTGTTCCTCCACTAACCGATCAGTCTCATCGTGCAACTGTCCGCTAAGAGTGAAATAGATTCTCTTGATCCTGCATGTATTTCTCTTTTATTTGATCAGCCACATTCCCGACTATATTCGAATGTTCTTTTTTCGCCCGCTTGAACATTTCATCGATGTCGACTAAACACGCGGTTAAATACCTCTTTGATTTTCGCGATTCTTCATCTTTTTTGAATTGTTCATAATCTCGGGTAATTTGATTATGAATGTCTTCTTGACATTCAACCGACTTTGATAACTTCGACATTATGTTTTAATAGTTAATCACAACACCTTTATTTGATATATATTATGTGTATATCTTATTTTAGATTAAGGATATTGAATTGTTGAATAAATTTTTATAATTATTTGTAAAAATGTTAAGGATTATATTTATAAAAGATTTGTAATATTATTTAATAAAATAAGAAAAGTTATTTTTATTTGTTTAATCCTATGTGTAAATTTGCAAGTAGATCCGTTGGATTTCTTCACTGTTGAGAGTCCACCGTTGGGATCTTTGACCGTTGAGATACACCGTTGGTAGTCAACGGTTGGGAATCCACCGTTGGGATTGTTCACCGTTGGAATCCACCGTTAAGAATATTTTCTACCGTTGGGTACTGTGGCCGATAGAGCTTTCGTCGTATCGGAAACGTATATTTGCGCTGGCTATGGTCATCCAGCTATACTTAATCCACAGTACACTTTATAAAAAATACCTCGCTCCGCTTTCGCTTCCTTGTGCTCCTTAGTTGAAGGACTTGACCACAAGTCTGGCTTTTCGTTGGGTACTGTGGCCGATGATCGGAAACGTATATTTGCACTGGAGACCTTTCTCCAGCTATACTTACTCCACAGTATACTTTGAAAATATATGTATTTTTTTTTTTGGAACACCAAAAAACACACAAAAAACCCGAAAATAAAAAAAACCGGAAAGAAACACTGTTATTTTGATCCGGCTCGAAGGACCATGTTCCGCACTGAGTTGAGTGGGAATTCAAAAATGCTAAAACGGCGCCAATTAAAATATTCCACACTAATTTGAATAATTGCGCCAAATATGACTAAATAAAATAAATCGCAGGATAAATTTAAACTAAACTTTATTGGTTGAGTTGTTACCGCCAAGTGATTTTTCATATTTCATTTCCTTCCTGGAAGCTGTTGGTTCTTATGTACCAATCTACAGCTGATCAGTAGATGGAGGTCAATAGCCTCCGCTTATTTACATTGGTAGGGGAAATTCCTAATACACAATATTGAACTACATATGTTGAGGAAGAGCATGCATTGCAATTAATTCCCCACACCCTTGGAGTAGGTACGCTGTATGTTCTATGTAGTATGTATATATCTCGCTCACACACTATTCGGCCGCTGGAATCGTTCAATTTGACATTTGATCATTATTCGGCCTGGTGTGGTGAGTGGTTTTGTTTATATTTATTTTTTATTTATATTGTTTGTTTTATTTTATTTTATTATTTTTGTTTTGTGTTTTATTTATTGTTGCGACGCAACAGATAACCTATTATCTAATGAATCAAATAATGTAATTCTATTGGGTGAAATAAACTTAGATGTTCTATAAAACTCAAATCCGGTTGATAACTTCTAGTAAATGTTTCTGCTCTATCTAGTGAAGTGTCATGTTGAAGTGTCATGTCCGCGGAGTTTTTTCTTTGATTTCTTGAAAATTCGAACTCTAAAATATTTTTTTGTCTATTTTTTTTGGTATCTCCGTTTAGAAAATCGTACTAAATGCCTGCGATATTTTATACTTTGTTTATACTAAAAGTGTTTCATATAGTATATTTCCCAATTATTTGAAACCTGCTGAGGGGATGCCATTGTTTAAAACAAGAAATGAGACTAATATTGAAACAAATAAAACTATTTTTGTTTAGGTTTTAAACAATTTCTATTTATTAATTTGAGTCCGACTCAACTTCTAAAAATATCTTGCCGTGGCCACTTAATAAGGTAGGCGGTAGTCAGAAACCACCAATGAGACGTACCACTTAAAATAGCTGCCGATGTGCCAATCACGCACATTGTTTTAATTCCAAGGGTGTGTGTGGCGGGAGTACACTGCAGTAAAATGAAATGAGCTCACACGTATTCACGAATAGATTTTGTTTGTAACGGGTTTTGTCGTTACGAACCTGGACTTCATTCAAATTTCAAGGTGTCACGGGGGAAGACGTACGAAAGACGCACGTCTCATTCTGGTTTCTGACGGTAGTGTACCTCCGCACCTCTATAACACTTCCGATCGATTCAGATGTAGAATCCAGAAGTGATGATATACTCGTCAGGAGCTTTTGTTAATACTTAGGATGCCGTTACAAATATGATCTTGACTTAGAAAAAGCTTTTCGCGAAAGTTTTATTAAAGCTTTCCTATTTACACTGACTAAGAAAATTCATTTTCTTTAAAGCTTTAGAGTGGCTACTAAAATTCGTTTTCTTTGACTTTTTTATTGATAAAATTAAAGGGCAAAACAATTCAAATTAAAAGAAATATAAACAATAATTAAAAAATAAGGAAAACAATTCAACATGGTTAAAAAATGCAAATATTCAGTTGTTACAATATTGATTTTCTGTCAGTTTTCTGAAAAATCTTCAAATAAGCCATGAAGATGAGAATTATCTAGTTCTTAGAAAAAACAAAACAACGTATTCAGTTCAGGCTATTAAATATAAATATTAACACTATTTATTGACGTTACCTTTGATACAGCGGATCACAAAATACTTTTGGACAAACCACATACATATACATATAGTTAAGTATGTTAATACCGAGTTTGAAAAAAAAAATATAAAAATAAAACCACAAAGTCAGTTTTACAACTTGATTAAGTCAGTTTTACAAATTTTATTAAGTACAACCGGTAGAGTGAACATTGATGTTCACTCATCAATATGTGGATTCAAACTGAACTGATCAAGATTCAGTTCTGCGAGAAGCGCTGCTGTTCGGGTAAGTACACTTAGGTGGACGTGTGACAAAAATGCGTTACTGTTCACCTAAGTTGATGTGTGACAAAAAGGGTTTTTAAGTTGATGTGTGACAAAAATGCTTTTACGTTAATGTGTGACAAAAATGCTTTTACGTTAATGTGTGACAAAAATGCTTTTGCGTTAATGTGTGACAAAAAATAAAATACGTCACTTCCCTTCCCTTAAAGAGAAGCTTATGCTTAAGCGGGGATTGATGGGTACAACATGGGTAATGGGTTTTGTTCGATTTCTATTTCTTGTGGTCCAATCTGACTTTCATTTGTTTGCTTCTTTATTTTCGTATATAAAATCATAAGAGGGTTTGTGTTTACATATTTTGAATATAGATACAGTACGAAAAGGACAAAAATTACAATTGGGATAATTATGTAAAGTACGATATTGTTTTTTGATATTAATTTAGCAATATCGTTGTGTTCTACCATCTTAATCTTTGTTATATCTAGGGTTATGGTGTTAAATCTATTTCTGGTTTCAAGTAATTCTCAGTCTAGATAATGTTTCCAATTTCAAGACTGCATTGTGTCACTCTTATTATTCTATTTCCTTCTATTTGTACATTACTATTTAATTTCTGACAGTTTTGTATAAGGCTAATTTGAGTTAGGTTCCAAGTTAAAATTACATTAGGTTCAACATATTTAATTACTTCTTTTGTGAATGTACAAAATTACAAATTGGGTTTTTACGCTTAATTATATTTGTAGTGCATTCATTGTTTATTTCTTAATTTTTTTGATTATAAATTTTGTTTTCATTCTCATAATATGTCTGTGTATTTGTATAATCTAATTGATAACCACTAGGATCTGGATAGGGGACTATTTTAATTGTGTTAATTGATTTGTGGTTAGTTGGTATGTGGGATATAATTAGTTATTGGTTCTCATTATGGTTAATCCAGGTGGATGTTTTAATTAATAATATATTTTGACTGTTAACGTTTTCTAGTTAGTCGTAATTCAGTAGTTTTGGGTTGAATAGTCCGAGTCGGGAAAGCTGCATTCCCATTTCTATATCTTCTATATATTCTATGAATTGTATGAGTTCGTTCATTAGCGTGTCATTGTTGCTACGATCGTTCTCATAATTCTGAATTTCCTGCATTCTGTTGTTTATTAAATGTATCACGTCATTCAACTCGTGCAGCTGAATAGAGTCCTGAGCAATTGTTTCTAAATTTTCCTGAATTTCCACGCGATCATCTTCGTCGAGCGTGCCAAAAAGATATTTGAATGCTGAGCCCACATTGTTGAGCAATCCTCGTTTCTGTCTTTTCCCCTGGTGCAGAACTATGCCATTTAATTCTCTAAGTAGCTTAGTATACAAAAATCTGATTCGGGGTGTATCTGTATTATTGGATATTTTGTCGATAAAATAGTTGGTAATGGTGTCTATTTCTGTTAAGTTAATTCTTAAACAATGGTGTTCGAATGACGTTGGTATCTGGACTGGTTCGCCCGAGAAAAGAAGGTATCCGTGGTCGGTATCGATATTATTTATTTGAATTTGTTGAGCGTGGCTTGTAGCGATCAATGCAAGTAATAGCATCACTGTACGATAGGGGCCCGTGGAATTGGGACTTGATTAGTTTTCTTTCGTTTCTTAAACTGTTTCTTAAACTTTATAATAATGGGTGACTCTATTTCTATTGGTAATCTTGTAATGATCGGAATCTACCTGGTTTACGTCTTTGTTTGATTTAAAAGGGTTTCCCAATTTTCCTTTCTGTATGGGACACTTTCTATATCTAGTGTCGATGTCATAGTCTTGCCGGTCCTCGTTTATTTTGCTTATTTTTCTTTCTTTATTTTGTTGGGTATCTAACGTTGACTGTCCGGCATAAAGAAATATGTGTGCAGGAATCTGTCTGGTGGTGTCATGTTTGGTTTTGTGGTTGTATACATAAAGGATTGTTTCTATTTTACTCAATTTGACTTCGTCGTTGTCAGATGATTTAATAATACGAATTTTTTCGTTTATTGTTTTATGCAATCTCTCTACGTCTGCTATGCCTGCTTTTGCTGTGTTGAGCTGCAATTCAATATTCTCGCTTTCGAGCCATCGCTTGAGGGCCAAACTGGAAAACGCACCATCTCTGTCGGATTTCAATAGCTTGGGCTTGCCTAACTGATTGAATATGCGCATGAGTGCATTTTTACATTCTATCCAGTCTTTTGTTTTTATTTGTTCTAGTGTGGCAAACTTTGAATAAATGTCTATGCAACTCAGATAGTGTTTGCCTTCGGATGAGTAAATATCTATCACGAATTTATCACGACAGTGTTCAGGTTTGGGTGTGATCTTCATTGACATGTTTGTATTGCGATGTTCTGTTTTTGCCAAATTACAAACATGACATTCGTTTATAATGTTTTGGATGAGTAGTTGACTATTAGGGAAATAGTATATTTCGCCAAAAAGTTTTGTTGTTTTTTGAATTCCGGGGTGTAGGAGTTTTTCGTGAGTAGTCAGTACCAATTCTTTGAATTCAACGTAAGTAGATACGTTTTTCAATAAGATGAGACTACGGACAATTTTGGTATTGTTGGGGCTAATAATTTCTTTATATGCACTTTGAATGTGTTCGAAATCAGCATCGCTATCTATGTATAGGACGCTTGTTCTAGTGCAGAAATGGTCAATTAGGTATTGCTCAGCCATCTCTCTTGTCATCCAATCATACGAAATGTGAGTTATGTGTTTTCTAAAGTATTTCTTGTGTTTAATATTTGGTGGGCCTTTGGAAAATATTACTTGTCTGTTAAACGTGTTAGTCGGTCTCTCAGTAATAAAAATCAAGTTGCTTATCATCACCAGAGCTATGTTGTGTCTCCTCACCAAAGTGTACCTGTTCTATTTTCACTCGGGACAGGGCGTCAGCTACATAGTTTTCTTTTCCTTTTATGTATTTGATATCAAAATCGTATTCTGATAATCTGACTCTCCATCTGGTTAATTTTGAATTTGGTTCTTTCATTCAATATAACCAAGATAATGGTTGGTGATCACTTGAAAATCAACTTCAAAATGTCTTCCCAACAGGTAATGGCGAAAAACTTTTGTTGCCCATACTATGGCTAAAAGTTCTCTTTCTATAGTACTGTAGTTCAACTCGTGTTCGTTTAGTGTTCGACTAATATAACTGAGTGGGTAACCATCTTGTGAAAGTACGGCTCCAAGAGCAACCTCACTTGCGTCTGTGGTTAGGACGAATTTACGGTTGAAATCTGGTATTTTTAATATGGGGTCATTAGAAGTTAAATGTTTTAGTTTTTTAAAAGCGGAAACATATCCTGGATCTCGTGAATTTATTTTTGAGCCTTTTTTCAGTCCTTTTGTCATAGGTTTGGCTATGTTGGCAAAGTTCGGGATAAATTTTCGGTAGTAACCGGTCAATCCCAAAAAAGCTTTTATTTCCTTGGTTTTAGTTGGTATAGTATAATTTTTAATGGCTACAACTTTCTGCGGATTGGGTTTAATTCCATCCTGCGTTATAATATGTCCTAAAAAGGTGGTTTCGTGTCGTAGAAACTCACACTTGTCCAGTTGCAATTTTAGGTTGGCTTCGGATAGCTTTTCGAAAATCAGTCGGAGAGAATTTAAGTGTTCGTCAAGGGAAGTCGAAAACACAATTATGTCGTCAAGGTACACGAGGCAATGCTTATTCAAAAGTGAACGAAATACATTATTCATGCATCGTTGGAAAGTTGCGGGTGCTTTTTTGAGACCAAATGGCATACGTAAATACTCGTAATGCCCATGTTTTGTAGAGAAAGCTGTTTTAGCAACGGACTCTGGGTCCACTTCAATTTGGTGGAAACCTTTCGCAAGGTCAAGTGTGGTAAAATAATTACTTCTGCCCAATTTTCCCAGGATTTCATCCATGAAGACGTTGAAGTGACTAAAGAACGGTTGTGCATTTTTTACTGTGTACTCAAATAGCGTTTTTCAGTTTAAAATTTTAAATATAAAGAATAAACAAAACATTTGTGAATTAAAAAAGCGTTTTGCAGTTTGAAATTTTAAATATAAAGAATAAACAAAACATTTGTGAATTAAAACAGTGATATTTTTATCGTTTATTGCTGAATTGAAATATATTAGTTTCCCACACTCTCCCGCATATATTGGCACATACACACATATAAAAACACATACAAAAACATTAGTAAGTACGACATGGACCCATGTGCCGAATGTTGCTCCGCCCTCCCCGCCGATAGTGACTTCGTGACATGCTACAGGTGTGAACGCAAAATGCACTATGCATGCACAACTCTCTCCGAAAAATCCTATCGGAAAATGACAACTGCAAAAAAAGAAGAATGGAGATGCGCAACTTGTAGAAAGGATCTCATGGCGATTACCTCAGGCAAATCAACACCAGGCGAAATAAACAATCAACCACTTTCCAAGCGAATGCGAAGCGCGAGTTCCCCTGAAACATCTCGAGATCAGCCCGCAGGCAGGATGATGAGTGCACCACTACCACCATTAGACCATAGTAGCGATGTTCTTTTGCAAGAAATGAAAAAAATGCGTCAGGAAATGTCTGAAATCAAATCAAGCTGTGAATACATAGCAGATAAATATGAAGACATTAGAAAATATATGACATCAAACAATGAAGCACTTCAAAAACTTTCACGTGAAATAAACGAACTCAGAGAAAGTAACGCAAAAAAGGACCAACAAATTACTATCATGGAAGGGAAAATTAACAACCTTGAACAATCACTATTAAAGAACAACATAGAAATAAAAAATATTCCACCGACACAAAATGAAAACCTCCACAACATTGTACAAGCACTGGGAAAAACAATTGACTGTAACGTGAGCCCGTCGGATATCTCTGACATATACAGACATAACTAACAAAAAAAACCCAAAAAAAACAACAATCATTGTCTCGTTCGCAAACTATACATTAAAAACAAATATGATTAAAAAAGCGAAACTCAATCGCAATATTCCATTAAAAATGTTATGGAAAACACTGATAATAGACAGGTAACAAACAACAATGACAATAATGCATTTGTTTTCGTAAACAATCATTTGACATCAGCAAACAAGCATCTCCTCTGGTTAGCAAAAAACAAAGCCAGGGAATGTAATTGGAAGTACGTATGGGAGACAAGCGGCAAAGTGCTTGCAAAGAAACACGAGAACAGTGAAACTATTCACATCGGTGTATGCAACGATGTAAATAAAATATCCAACTAACTTCTTCACTCCACCATATGTGTGTTTCATTAGAAGAACGAATGTGAAACAAAGCAAAATGGATAACGAAAATAATGAAGCTGATGTTGATTTTAGGGTTATACACGGCGTTACCAGCATCGAAAAAGAACTCTTAAAAAATATGAATTTTTGCTGTTTGAGTTTTAATATAAGGTCCATAACAAAAACATGGGACAATTTCATAGCAGAAATTGAAAATGTATTGTGCTATATTGATATATTAGTCCTAAATGAAATTAATATACCAGAAGAAAGGAATGAATTTTATTATATTGACGGATTCAAATCTGAATTTGTTAACCGCAAGGGAATGAAAGGCGGCGGTGAGGCAGTATACATCAAAGAAGATATAAATTATGCAATTATACCAATTAAGCCAGTAAATTATGAAGGCATACATATTGAAATTACGCATAAATATAAACAAAAAACTATACATGCAATATACCGGCGACCAAATTCAAGTGTTGCTAGATTTATTGAAGAAATTGATGAAGTTTATTAGTGCAAGTAAAAACAATGTAGTATTAGGCGATATTAACATTAACGTCCAGGACGAAACTGACTCTCTAGTTTTTAAATACATGGAGATGATGGCCTCGAAAGGACTGACCTGTGTTATAAAACAACCCTCACGCGTCGACTTAAAAAGGAACACATCTACACTAATCGATCACATCTACGTTAACATCACAAAGCTAGACATACTCTCGGCCATAATAGAAACGGACCTTTCGGATCATTACGCAGTTCTATATGCAACCAAAAACCAAAGCAATAACCGATCTATTGAACAAGCTGAATTTGCACATATAAACCAACAAAAAGTAAATCAATTGATACAGGAAACGAACTGGGCAAGTATGCTTGAACAGAATGACGTGGAAACATTATACAACATGTTCGTAAATAAAATGGCAAATATATACACAGAATCTAGCAAAATAAAAACAACAAACAAAACTCGAAAACAGAAACCCTGGATTACGAATGAAATAATTGCAATGTGTAAAAAGAGAGACGAGACCTACAGAAGATGGAAAAACAGTCCAAGAAGTCAAAGTTACGAAGTGGAATATAAAAATGCAAGAAGTCTTGTAAATAAAAAAATTAAAGACACCAAAATCAACTACTACAAGCAAGAGTTTGTAAATGCCAAGAATGATCCTAGAAGAACATGGAAGGTGATAAACGAACTTATGGGGAAAAGGATCCCTTCACTTGATGAAGTTATTAATAATAACTTTTCAGCTATGGACGAAAACTTAAATGACGTAGTGGAAAAATTTGCAGTGCAATTCTCAAACCAGACATCACAAATTATGCATGCATGCAAAACCAAAACATCAAGCCACGAGAATTTGCGGTTACAGCAGAGTATATATATTGAAGAAGCCAATCTTGATGAAATATTTCAAATGTTGTGTCAATTGAATGCCAAAAAAGGACCTGGAGCAGACAACATAAGACCGATCGATCTCAAAATCAATGCCCGTTTTCTTGCCCCCGTTATACAGGCAATAATCAATCACAGTATAACACAAGCTTGCGTACCAAAACTAATGAAGACATCGATTATTCGGCCAATCTATAAGAACGGTGAAAAAAACAAAACAGAAAATTACAGACCCATAGCAATACTATCAGCTGTCGAAAAGTGTCTGGAGGAAATTATTGTAAAACGGCTTAATAATTTTATTAAAAAACACCAAATTCTTCATCCAAATCAGTAAGGTTTCCAGAAAAATAAAAGTACGGAGAAGCTCCTGGGAGAGTTTACGAATGTAATCCGAATGCCGGTCTAAATAAAAACCAAAGTGTGCTTGTCCTTTTCATTGACTTTAGTAAAGCATTCGATACTTTAACGCATGGGAAGCTTATTGAAAGTGTGAACAGGATAGGCCTGCGAGGACAATTGGGAAATTGGCTTAAAAGTTACCTAAATGATAGAACGATGAAGGTAGTGATATCAAAAATCACTAGCCAAGAAAAACCTAGTGTGTATGGTGTTCCACAAGGATCTAAGCTGGGCCCTATACTATTTATACTCTATATGAACGAACTTCTGAGAGTCTTCAAAACTAGTACTGCCTATGCATATGCGGATGACATAGCAATCATTGTAAAACACAAAAATGTAAGCACGGCCGTAGAAATACTACAAAAAGAATTTGATGCTGTTTCGAAGTGGTGCCACGATCATGGACTCATAATTAATGCAGCAAAAACAAAAGTGATGCACATACGCATGCCATCGAAACCGAAATATGACGTCAAGATATATCATAGGAACCAAAGCTGTCCATGGTCGACAAACTGCCGATCCATAGAAGTTGTCAAACACACCAAGTATCTGGGAGTAATTATAGACGAGCATTTCCTCTGGCGCGAGCATATAAATGCTCTTCGGCTTCAGCTTAAGAGCTCACTCTTTGCTATGGCCTATCTTAAAAGGTATTCTAACTTCGAAGCTCAAAAACAGGTGTACTACTCACTAGTAGAATCACGAATCAAGTATGGAATCCTGGCCTGGGGAAACGCATCGAAGACACACCTGGAAAAGATACTGAATCTTCAACATCGCATCGTCAAAGTTATAAGACCGTCCCATCTGCATTTTAAGGTATTAGATGTCAACGCAATTTTCCAGATGACATCTCTAATAAACTACATGAACGACCAGAGATTTCTGCAGCATGTACGTCACAACTTAAACACCCGAAGAAGAGCTCAAGGAATGCTAGATACTCCGGAATTTCATAACATATATGGAAAACGTGAATTACGTCATCTTATACCAAAAATATTAAATGCAAATCCGCAATATTTAAGAAACATTCAAAATTTTAAAAAGCGAAAAAAGGAAATAAGAAAATACTTTCTTGATGTATATTGTGTTATGTAATAAAATTAAACAAATTGAGTATGAAACTTCCAAATGAAAATATAACAAACATGTTTTATAAATACATTTAGTAATATACAACTTTAAAATGTAACAAATGTCACTTCAAAACTAAGTCCTTATTTATAAAGATATTCAACCACCTGCAGATAAGCACTTCGCTTTGCGGGTAATCATTGTAAATTTACCTAAATTGTATGAATGAAATAATAAAAAAAAATAAATCAATTAAATCAATCCAATCAATAAATCAAATAAATCAAATGTTTGGGATTGGGTGTCGGTCGCTAACTGTAATCTCATTAAGTTTTCGGTAGTCTATTACGATTCTAAATTTTTGTTTATCTGAAGCGTCTTTTTTTCTTGGGTACTATCCATATGGGGCTATTGTATGGTGAATTACTTGTGCGTATAATACCTTGATCTAGCATTTCTCGTATTTGGTCTTCAACCTCACGTTCATAAGCTTGTGGATAGCGATACAGCTTAGAGTAAATTGGTGAACTGTGTGTGGTGTTTATAATATGCCTCTCTTGATTAGTGAATGTTAGCTTGTCGCCTTGTGTTGCTGCACAACAAAACACCAATCAACACAAACACCTTGCACATTTGAAGAACATGTTTGGAAATATATAAATTGAGGTGGCATGGTGGCAAAATGCTATACCAAATGGCAAAACGCACATGCCCACCTCAATTTAATACATCTCACAAACAATCCAAACTTAATTAAACACAAAATCACAAAACATAAAAATTAGAATGCACTTTAACTTTCACATCACAGAAAAAACTTGTAAACAAACGCGAACTGTCAAATGTGCAAGGTAAATTCACAATAACAAAACAAAGTCAACAACTGCAGCCTTGCCAACATCAAGCTGCAGCAACATTGCATTATATAGAGTCACTAGGGATATGGGTCATCAACCCAATCCAAACACATAATGTTTCACAACATATATTGTACATAACAAAGCTGGAAACCAGCTGACCGAGGGTTTGCATTAAGCAACCCAAGGTACAATAAAGCATTATTACTCAATCAGCCAACGAAGGCGCATTGTAACGTGGTCACTTAGCAATCATACAACAAAGAAACAAAGAATACAACACAATTCGTTCCACACATAACGAGTAGTTTTTTTATAACTAAACAAAGAACATTAATTTAAAACCAGTTTAACAAATCATCAACAATAAAGAAACACCAACAATAAATTAACACAAAATAGTGCGTTTTCTTTATTTAAATGTAATTAAATCGTTCCGCATTTTATATTCACCTATATATGAAGTGCATTTCTCGTTCGAGCTTAACGCCGCGAACACCTTGTCTATACTGTATATGTTGGAATTGCTGTAGTAGCGTTTTCAATTTGTTTTTTTCTTCGTAATTAAAATGTTCGAGTCTGTATGGGTTCGAAACTGATTTTACACTGTTTTTATAATTAGTCATGAGTTCAGGAACGGGGTAATTGCAATGATTTTCTCCTTTTTGTGTATTGGTATTCTGTGAGTGCTGCCAATTTGTTTCGGAATCGGGCTGGATTTTTATTCTTTGAGGATGATTTTGGCCTGACGTAGCACTGGTATCTATGTGTTTATATCTATCGTTATAGAGTGTTACTGATTGGTTTCTATAATCTATCACGGCTTGCGCTTGTGGCAGCATTTTCCTACCTATCAAGAGGTCATAGTCTGCTGAGAATTTATGCAATAAAAATTTATTTTGAGTTGGAAATAGATTGTTAGGTGGTACAGTTATACTTTTGGTAATTTTGATTGGGCCATTGCTGGTGTGTATGAGACATTCGGTGTCGAGAACTGGTAAACTAAACATGTTGTGGGTCATCATATTGACTGTAGAGCCTGTGTCGATTAGACATTTTAAGTCTTTCCCTTTATGGAAAATGATTATACATTGTTGGTTTCCGAGGCCGGTGGCTGAAATTGTTCGGCCTCCTCGATATTTATTTCTTTCTTTTCTTCCTCATCAATTTCTATTGATGACGGTTGGGGATATGAATTATCCAAATATTGTTAGTCATATTGTTCTGGTGAACATTCGGGATAGTAAAATTTTTGGTTGTAGGAATAGTTGAATGGGTGGTATTGTTGATATGCAACTTCTTCCTGGTGTCTAAGTTCGTCTATACTCATTCTGCTCTGTCCATTGTCAGATGGTCTTGCACGTTTTGTTGGTTGGTTGGGGAAAGGGGAACTTGAGTCGTGTGGTAGTCGTTGGGACTGTTGTTGGTTTTGCCCAAAACAGTTATCTTCATACGTTTTCTGTCGTTGAAAATTTGGGTTAGGTCTAGATATGTGAGGGTTAGGTTGATTTGGTCGAGGGATGGGATTTGAATTGGATTGATAATTCGAATTAAATATTGGGTGACGGTATTGCCGTGGATAATTTGGTTGGTTCTGACAAGATTGTGAATATGTCATCGGTGGATAATAACGTGGTTGGAAATGTGTAGGATTCTTTTGGGTGTTATGATACTGTCTTTGAACGGGTCTTTGTATAAAATTAGTCTGTTCATACATGCCCTTTTCTTATAACAAATTAATGAGTGATCGTAGATCGGTTATACTATGGTTTACGATACGTAAATAAATTTCTATAGGCAATTTTTGGATTAAATTCTATAGGCTTGCCTCCATTAATCGAGTAAATAACATTTTTTCTGCTACATCTAATTCTAACTCTAACTTACTTGTCAGTATTCGTCTGCGTCGTTCGGCTTCCTACAAAAAGCTCGTACATTACCCTTAAATGGTGTATTGCGAAAATCTTCCAATAAGACGTGGTTGGGAGTCTGGGGTTTGTAGTTGAGAATCACTAGACGTCTGAGTTCAGTCCAGCTGTCTATGTCATGCATTTCCAGGGCTTGCATAACTTCGCCACTAACACTTCGCTCGATATGTCCGAACAGAACTGCTGCCTTGCGTCGTTGGTTGCATACAGTGCAAGGATGTAGTCGATACGGCGGATGAAGGTGTATAATGCGTAGGGGTTGCCATCAAACTTCTCGACGTTTCCAATCTGGTATGCTACTTGTGCCATGTTTGAGTCGGAAAGCGGTGTCTCCGCTACTGCTTGTGCTGCTTGAGCCATTTTGATTTATTTATATTTTTATTATAATTTTTTTGTTTTTTTTTGTTGTTAACTTCACTTAGAGTTTCTTTATTTTATTTATTAGTATTCTTTTTTTTTTGTTTACTTTACTTTAAAGTTCCTTTATTCTTTTTATATATTTTCCTTATGAATAGATTTATTTTCGCACTGCTAGCAATTTTGCCATTCTCGGATCAACCGATTGGATTTATAACTCCAACGAATTCTAGAATTCACGATTTTGCGCACAACGACAGGACACGAGAATTGGTAAGTCAAGCTATCGCATCAAGATTCCGTAATTGTCACGTCACTACGTAGGTAATTTTGCGGGTAACGACAGGACACGAGAATTGGTAAGTCAAACTATCACATCAAGATTCGTAATCGTTATCCTACCGACTGCGCCAGTTAAGTATGTTAATACGGAGTTTGAAAAAAAAAAAATATAAAAATAAAACCACAAAGTCAGTTTTACAACTTTATTAAGTCAGTTTTACAAATTTTATTAAGTACAACCGGTAGAGTGAACATTGATATTCACTCATCAATATGTGGATTCAAACTGAACTGATTCAGTTCTGCGAGAAGCGCTGCTGTTCGGGTAAGTACACTTAGGTGGACGTGTGACAAAAATGCGTTACTGTTCACCTAAGTTGATGTGTGACAAAAAGTGCTTTTAAGATGATGTGTGACAAAAATGCTTTTACGTTAATGTGTGAAAAAATGCTTTTACGTTAATGTGTGACAAAAATGCTTTTGCGTTAATGTGTGACAAAAAATAAAATACGTCAATAAAATATAGGTTCGGAGATAACTTTCACAGATGGCTTGGTTCGTATTTTCCTGACAGAGCTCAAAAAGTCAGAATTTATGGGGTATTAAGATCGAATAGTGCATTTTCTATGGGTGTTCCTCAGGGTTCTGTTCTTGGTCCGTTATTTTTCCTAAAATTTATTAATTCACTGCTTCTACAAAATACTATAGAAAAGTAACACCCTTACAGACGATATGGCTACTGATTTTACTGCTGATTCCGTTTTGAGTCTTTCTAAAAATTCATAAAATTGTAATCAGTGACAAAACAAAAATTATGTATAATATTTTATTGTAGTTCCAGTGGCAAGAAAAATTATCTGTTTGTTTCTTTTCCACTATGAAAATTGCAAACGATTAGGCACAGTAAAACTATTTGTAGCTCAAGCATTTTTCCCTCAAAACCCTTGCTCCGAAAAATGTTTGAATAATGAGAACGTTCATAACTTTAGATATCTAGGAGTCATGCTCGACTGGAGGTTAAATTGGTATGAAATGCATTAAAGAAATACCTTGTGGCAGCTACTAGACAGCTTTTCTTTTTAAAGTCTTATTGCGCCTTTGACCTTCTATATCTATATCTATTATGGATTAGTAACTTTTCGGGAAATCTGGTTGTCTAATAAATGAAAGCTCTTCCAGCTATCATCTCAGAATAAATGAACAGAATCTTGTGCCAGTGCCCCACCACAGTCTAAAAGCAAGAAAAACATAAATTTTTCACAAATAAATGCAGCTTCTTTACAGGAGCAAGGGGTTTTTAGAATTTGTTCTTAAAAACAAACTTAATGTTCATAAATATATCTCGATGTTTAAATAGTTTTGACGCATATCAGGTATACTTGATTTCTGAAAAAAATTGGAGAATAGTGCTGATGATGAACGATTAATTGAATTTTAATACAATCCTCACGAGAATTAATTTCTCAATTTGTTCAATTAATTGTAGACAATTCTTAATGTTTTTAATCAAAATTTTAAGTTGTCTGTAAAAGTAAACCTCAAAAGGTTGTACTAGTAGAGTACACTTTGCAGGTATTACTTTAACAGTAGAAATAGACACTTTCTTGGAAAACTTCATCATACATTTCAAATTTTTTTTGTCCTCCCCAAGAATCGAGGAGAAGAAATTTTTGTTTGCCCACTTCAGATTTGATACATTCCTCCAGAAAAATTGCATATAAAGCTGAAGTGAGTTTTCCGGATTTCGAAGATGTGACTAAACCATTCTTATATTTTTTCATATACTCATCAACCGTTATCTGAACCCTAATTCGAAATGTACCTGTTTGCTCTTGCAAACAAAAAATACTTGAGGCAGGACACGCCAAGACAAGGTAATACTGTATTGTGCAGTATACGAATGTGTAACTTTGTTCATACCCTTCTGGTTGACAATTATTTCCCACTTCTGGTAAAGTTCTGTTGAAAGTAGATTGACGTTGACATCCTCAAAAATCAAGAAAAAAACCATTAAACATTTTTTTTTCTTTAAGGACATGTTTTATATATGTTTTTTCTTTTTGTCATAATTTATAAAATATTAAACATACCTGTTTGATCAGTATTTACTACGAAGTCAGTGTTGAAATTTGTTATCAACAGTTACAGAAGGTTTCTGCTGCTTTTTCAGTAGACACGATTTTTCTTGTTTATGCTTTAAATTTGACACCCAACCTTCTGAGGCTTTGAAATCGAAATCTTTGATTTGTGCAGCTGCAGCTAATGCCCCTTGCTGTACATTTTTCGTTGTAACTTGTTGATAGTTTGTCTAGCTTGAAGAAAACGATAATAAGTCGATGAGTCAACTATAGTATATTCATCAAAGATAATTCCTTCTTTTTTAACATCCTCCTTCCATTTTAAAAGGCACTCTTTTTTTCCAAGCGACTGCATCCTTTTTTTTTGTAAAGTTATCAAGCTCTGTGTGGGGTGTGCCTCAGCAATGTTAATAACCTTTGCTTTATAGTCTAATGAAATACGATCGCTTTTTTATACACGAGCTCGTATTCTCCTCGTGACGAATCATTATGAACCGTCTCAAAATTCACTTCTTCTTTGCATGAATTAATTCTACATCCTGAATAAATTTATTTTCATTCGAATGTCGTTTTATACAGTTTTTTGCCAATTAACATTGCATCGTCAGATATCACAAACGACTGCAATTAAATTGTTTTCGAAAAGAAGTCCTTCATAATATACTACTGCGTTTTTCAATAATACTTTTGATTTATCACTCCACAAATACGATTCAGAAATTGTATCCCGACTTACTGAGAAGGAAGTATATCGCTTGGCGACATTTTTCCAAAATAAATCTATTAGAAATTGTATATGACACAAATCAGAAAACACGTTCGTTCAGAGTAAACTCCAAAAGCAAACTAACTAACTGTACATTTCACTTACATTAAAACACCGCTGACGAAATCCAAGGACATTTCAGTTACATATGAAATATATAAATGTGGTATTTCTTTATTTTTTCATTATTTTATTTTACAATTTTCGACAAATACAAATGATGACCTGCTCGGGCTGATGGCGTTTGAGCGAATGCCCTGTGTTGTGCTGCGTATTCGTCTTCGTCCGTTTCGTTTCGTTCCGCTTGTCCTTATTGTGCGCTCTGTGTGCTTTGTGTGTTATGTGTGTGTTATGACTGTCCTGCTATATTGTGGCGTACGTGACCGGTTGTCATCAGATCGTCCGTTTGGCTAGGGTGTTGTCTACATGTTCGGTTCCCATCCCACATAAATTATCTTATCTCTGAATTGTAAAACGTGTGGTGGCGAGTCTTTGTAAAATTTTTATGCGAAATAAAGAACTTGTTAAGATTTATATTCTCACGCATTCTACTGCGTTGACACTAATTGTAAGTGTGCGAACGGTCATTACTAGGTCGCTCACGAATATCAGATTCCGAGCGACGGTACTGTCTGTTCCCACACTCGAATTCAATTCATTTGTGAAATTCGAGTGTTTACGAATTTGAATTTATTCGTGAGCACTCGAGTTCCGTTGCTAAAAATTAAAATTTGTCACATTAGTCTTAAGTGAACTATCGGTCAGACTGGACTCAAAATAATAAACTGTGTTGTCGTGATTTTGTACAATTTTGTCCCTTATTATCGAAAAAAATTGGCGACCGTGACAGGACTTCTTTTGCTAACGTTTGGCAATACCTGTGAAAATAGTGCGGTGAGATAAAGATAAAAATAAAAAAATGTCATCAATTGAAGAGTACGCAAGCCAACAAGAAAGGGTCGGTGAGGAACTCTGTCGACTGGCGCGCAACTATGGGAAGGATTCAGATCTGAGAAAGACTCCATTATACTTGGCTGAGCGCTACAGCGTTGGAAAATCTCTGGAAAGAATTTGATGACACTGATAGTAAGATTCGGGAAGAATTTCCTGATGAACTGGAACACCCGTACTTCAAGAAGGACTATTATGAAGCAGTGCGAAAGGTAACGGATCGCATGGGAAGCGATATCGAGCGGCGACTCACACCTCAATCGAAGGATCGGTCAACATTCGAGGAAGATCGGGAAGTATCTGGTGCAGCAAGTGATTCAACCACAATGGGCGAAGCCAAGCAGCAGGGTACTGTTTCCAAGCAGAAACATGCATTACCAACCGCTAACCCGCTTCCAACACAGTGTTTGACAGAAGGTCTAATGAAGCATAAGGAGAGGTTCCAATTGCTGATGAACATCCTAAAAAGATCATTGGACAAGTGCGTAGTGGAGGCGGCGGAGGTGCGTACAGAGCACTTTTTACCAAATAAAATTAAGAACCATTCAACAGAACTGGGATGAGATAACGTGTCTCTACAGAAAGGTTGAAGAGCAGTTAACCGTTGAAGAACTCGAGTGTTATTTCAGAACACAAGAGCTAGTGGAAGAAGTTCTACTAATCTTGTTTGAAGGTGGGGCTCATGCACATCGTCCACAGCAGACGGAAGCATCGGTTAATCCCACAATGAGACTACCAAAAATAGAACTCCCCAAGTTTGACGGCAGCTATCTTAACTGGCGCCAATTCTACGACCTGTTCAAGCAATTAATTCATGACCAGCCGATACCAGCCGCTCAAAAGCTATACTTTCTGAGAGCCAATGTTACTGGAGAGGCGCACAACCTTATCCAGCATTTCCAAGCTACCAACAGTAACTACGACATTGCTTGGAAAACCCTAGTGGAGCGATACGATAATAACAGGCTGTTGCTTACTGCTCAACTTAACCGGCTTCCTTCGCAACCTATAACAACTGGCACCGCAGCTAGCCTCAGAAAGTTACACGACACCACAAAGGAAAGTATGCAGGCGATTACTATTTTGGGTTTCAACGTTAGCAGCTGGGACCCACTGGTGGTTCACTTAATGCTGCAGAGAATGGACAAAGACAGCAGAATGCTCTTCGAACAGTCTCTAAGTGACCCAAGGAGCAGCCCCTCCCTAGGAGAGTTCCTAAAATTCGTAGAGCTCAGATTCCAAACCCTGGAGGCCATCAGTAGACTAGGCGAGGGCAGAAAGACGGCAACTGTTGCAACACGCCCAGATTGCATCAATTGCTACATGTGCAACTCAGGTAAGCACAAGATTTTCAGTTGCTCAAACTTTCTTAATCTTTCAGGTGAAGATCGTGAAAGGGCGGTGCGACGACTAGAGCTATGCAGGAACTGCCTGAAACCGGGCCACTTCCCCCAATCATGCCAGTCCCGAGGTTGCCAAAATTGTGGCAGCAAACATAACACACTTCTTCATCAAAAGCAGCATCATCAGAAGACAAAATCCAACCGACAGCAAGAACTCACTCAGCAAGCAAGTCATCATCAACAAGTTCAAGAGTCAAGTCAGATGCGGCAACATCAACTCAACAAAAAGGATGACCAAGAACATCAGCCTGGTAAGCCTAATAATGTTAAGGTTTATGCAAGTCAGTCGTCGAGCTATTCTGCCAACGCAGCAATAGGTCGCCAGCCGAGAAACCGTGAAGTTTATCTCGCCACAGCAATCGTCAATGTCATTTCTGCGTGTGGGTCCCGTACTCCTTGCCGTGCCCTATCAGATTCTGGCTCACAACTAAATTTCATAATGACAAGGTTTGCTCACGAGTTAGGCCATAGGAAGCGTCGAATGGATATACCAATCAGTGGTATAGGAGGTAGGGAATGCAAGGCTTAATACGCCACTAGTGTGACAATTGAATCCAGGACCTCATCGTACAGGTCAATAATTGAGGCAAGCATCATGCCTCGTATCAGTGAATACCAACTTACTCAAGAAATAGACATAATGCATTGGAATTTACCGCCGCATGTGCAACTTGCGGATCCCATGTGTTTCAAGGCCCAACGCATTGATATGCTCTTGGGGGCAGAAGTATTTTTCGACTTGTTCATACCAGGAGATATCCAAATATCAAATAATCTACCAGTCCTACGCAACACGAAATTGGGTTGGATTGTGGCTGGAAGTGCCTCACCGACAAATACCCCAGCTCATTGTCACCTAGCGACAAGGCCCTCATTCGCATCACTGGACAGATTAGTGCGCAAGTTCTGGGAGACGGAATCGCATGACAACCCCACTAATGTCCTAAGTGAAGAGGAACACCAATGCGAGAGACATTTCACAACGCATACTAAGATCATACCAGGTGGACGGTTTTCAGTAAGATTGCCTTTCAAACGTGAACCAGATCTCTTACTTGGGGAATCATGGGAGTCAGCAAACAGGCGATTCTTCTCCTTAGAGAAAAGATTATAACTATTGAAAGAATCATATGTAAGGTTCATGGATGAGTACGAATCTTTGGGTCATATGAGCCCAGTATCTGCCGAAGAAATTCCAAAAACACACTACTTTATCCCTCATCATTGTATTGTCAAGCCAGAAAGCTCGTCCACCAAACTTCGAGTGGTGTTTGATGCATCTGCCAAAAGCACTTCCGGGCACTCGCTCAATGATTTATTAATGGTTGGTCCAACAGTCCAACCAGATCTATTTTCCATTATAACTAACTTTCGATCACATAGGTATGTTTTTACTGGAGACATAAGCAAGATGTACCGACAAATATTAGTAGATTCTAAGGATAGAAGGATGCAATTAATCTTGTGGAGATCACAACATGACCACCCATTGCAAACATATCAGCTTAATACTGTAACGTATGGCACAGCATCCGCATCATATCTAGCTACGAAATATTTGATGAAGTTGGCAGATGATAACAAAGGTGAATACCCCCGTGCTGCCGAGGCATTAAAATCGTGTTTTTACGTGGATGATTGCCTTACGGGCGCAGAGAGTATAGAAGATGCCGAAAAATTGTTGACTGAAATCCGTCATCTTTTGAAACTGGGAGGCTTCGAGTTAAGAAAGTTTTGCGCCAACCACCCCAGAATACTAGAAAAAATCCCGGAAGAACATAAAGAACAACTTGTTGGGTTTCATCAATCCGAAGTGATTAAAACGTTGGGACTTATTTGGGACCCGTCCTCCGATGCATTTAAGTTTAAGTTTGATTATGAGAGAGTGTACGGACCTGTGTGCAAGCGAACTGTACTCGCCGATCTTGCCCGGTTATTTGATCCGTTGGGATTACTTGGACCTGCAATAGTCCTCGGGAAGCTTTTTCTGCAAGAACTTTGGAAAACAAAGTTATCCTGGGATGATCAACTTCCGGAAGAGCAAGCTAATAAATGGCATAAGTACCTGAAAGAATTCTCCACGTTGAACGAGCTAAGCATCCCACGATATGCTTCCCGTCCTTGCAGCGATATCGAACTGCACTCATTTTCGGACAGTAGCCTGAGTGCCTTTGGGGCATGCGTATATCTTAGATCTGTTGATGACAGTGGATGCACCTACTCACAATTGCTATGTTCGAAGTCGAGAATTGGGCCCCTCAAAGCAACATCCATAGCACGACTGGAATTGCAGGGCGCTGTGCTCATGGTGGAACTGGTAACAAGACTACTGCAATTGCTAACTGTTAAAATAAACAAAGTGCGTTATTACACCGACTCCACGACAGTACTAGCATGGATTAGATCACCTTCTTACACATGGGAGACCTACGTCGCAAATAGGGTGGCTAAAATCCAAGCAAACACGGATATACAACAATGGAACTACATAAAGGGAAGCGTCAATCCGGCTGATATGGTCTCTAGAGGGATGGGATTACAAACGCTTCTTAAAACGCCCGCCTGGTTCAATGGTCCTGACTTTCTTTCCGAAGATGAGAGTTTATGGGAAGCAATGCAGCATGTTATTCCAGAAGATGTTCCAGAACGTCGTAAGCAACGAAATATTGGTTGAAGAAGTTAATCATAAAAATTCCTTTTTTACATTACAAAAGATATTTGCATACTGTTTTCGATTTTATAGTAATTGCAGAAAGAACAAGTCACTGAGAAATATAGGACAGTTAACAGTGGACGAACTTCATCGTGGGATTAATTTTATTTGGGTATGCGTGCAAAGAAGAGAATTTCCGGATGACTATCGCTCTTTGCAGAGGAATGCAAATGTGCATAAAGGTTCCAACATAGCGTCGTTGTCGCCATTCTTCGATGAAAAAACTAAACTAATTAGAGTGGGTGGAAGGTTAAAAAAATTCATCTATTGTAGTTGATGCCAAACATCAGATCTTGCTACCGAAAAATAATTGCGCAACAAAACTACTTCTAGCATATTTGCATCAATCACACATGCACGCAGCACCTCGAGCGTTGATTGCAATTTCAAGGCAGAAATACTGGATTCTAAGTGTAGGAAGAATGGCGCGACAAATAGCTTCCAGTTGCACAAAATGCTTTCGTTCAAATCCCAGGCCTGTCGCACAAATGATGGGCAACTTGCCGAAGGAGAGAGTCACTCCCTCTCGCCCCTTTTATTACTGTGGAGTGGATTTATGTGGTCCTATAAAAACGCACTATAAGGTCAGAGGTAAGACTCCTACAAAGTCATACCTAGCGATGTTTGTATGCTTTTCGACAAAGGCAGTTCACATAGAAGTGGTGGGCGATCTCTCTGCGGAGGCATTTATCCACGCTTTGAAAAGATCTGTCGGTAGAAGAGGTATATGCCATACCATATTTTGTGACAACGCCACCAATTTTGTGGGCGCAAAAGCCGAACTTATAGACTTAAAAAAAGCGTTTGAATCCGAAAGCCACCAAACGGTTATCAATCGTATGTGTTTGGAAAATGGTATAAATTGGAAATATATTCCGCCGCGTGCACCGCATTTTGGAGGACTTTGGGAGGCTGCAGTTAAGTCCGCAAAGAGTCTGTTAATACGCTTTCTTCGTGAAACATCATTGACATACGAGGAGTTGCTAACAGTGGTTATACAAGCAGAAGCGATTTTAAATTCACGCCCTCTCACGCCAATCACATCTGATCCAAATGACTTAGAGGCATTGACACCTGGGCATTTCCTAATCGGAGAACCACTTACAACATTGCCCGAGCCAAACGTTTTGGACAGTAACATTAACAGTGTTAAAAAATTCCGTCAAATACAACACATCCAACAGCATTTCTGGAAAAGATGGTCATGTGAATACTTACATCTCCTACAACAAAGATCGAAATGGACCCAGCCATCACCCAATTTGGTGCCTGGAACGTTGGTGGTACTCAAGGAAGCAAATGTTCCGCCTATGAAATGGAAACTAGGACGTATAGAGGAGGTTATAAAGGGTAATGATGATTTAATTCGGGTGGCCACCGTCAAAACACAAAACGGCATCTTTAAACGAGCAATACACAACCTGTGCCCGCTACCTATACCAACAGAGACGAATACGGTAAATGGACCAGAAAACTTGAAAACTAACAGCCAAATCACTAAGGGTACTTTCCAAACTAATTGCCTTGAGAAACCAACGCCGAAACGCAAAAAAATTGTAACATCACTGTTGTCGATTGCTCTCATGGTGTGTTTAAGCTTCCCTTCCTCAATAGCTCAAAAAACAGACCGAGTAAAGATAAATCCACTAGATGAAGCGGTTGGTATATATTTCGAAGACATTGGAAAAATACAAACTATTAATAGCTACTGGAATATATACGTATATTATAACCTTACAGCCTATTTCTTGGAATTGCGTGAAATTGAGTCGTGTCTTCAGCGACTAGAAGAATTTTGTGCGCAGGAAAACATTCACAAGGTAAATTGCAAACCAACGATCGATGCAATAACACACAGGTTCACAGCCATAAATCACAACAACGAGATTCTGTACAACTACAATATGGGAGGTCAGGAAAGGACTCGAGTAGTAAGATCCCCTCTGGATATTGTGGGAAAAGTGGCTAATAGCCTATTCGGGGTTCTTGATCAGGATGATGCCAAGCATATTGAGAGTCAAATATACAAGGCCAAGCAAAACCAGCAGCATCTGATGGAACTCATCCAAAAACAAAGTTCCTTCGCCAATTCTACGTCAAATCTTCTAAAGCGTAGTGTAATTCAAATTAATCAGCAATCTCAGGCTCTAAATGCCTACTTGGCCAAAATCGCAAACGCAATTCAAGAAAAACAGGTGGAAAATGATGTGAAACAAAATATCGCCTCTCTAACTTCATACTTGATCCTGGCAATTTCAAATCTCGAAAAGATTCAAGAACTACTCTTAGATGTACTTTTAGATTTGAATCATGCAAGGATTAATCCTCAAATAACACCTCACCAACTAACCGAACAGATCATGCTAATAAAGGCACATCTACGGCCTACACTAACACCAGCGAAGGGATCAACAATGGACCTGTACAAAATGGCCTCGGTGAAGGGACGAGTTTTGAAAGAGGCGGTTGTTTTTGAAATGCGGCTCCCACTTGCCGATAGCGCGGAATTTCAATTGTTTAATCTACTTCCTATTCCCATTCTACAACAGTCGTATAGTTATCTAGTGGAAACGTCTTCACAATTGTTGGCTATTTCACCAACAAGGGATGAATTCTTTTTGCTCTCCGAATTCGAATTAAGTTTGTGCAAGGAATTATCGTCGCAACATTTGCTCTGTAAAAAAGTACATCCCACTTACACCAAACAAGCTGCCACGAGCAGCTGCGAAATAGCACTGTTGAATCATAAGAACAATGCCCTTCACGAGTGCACGTTAAAAAAAATCCCCGATGGAGATTACTGGAAGGCATTGAAGGGTTCTAATCGGTGGATATTCTCTACAAGATCTCGGGTAACAGGTCGGAAATGGCTTGCTTGAATTTAAGGAACCTTGTATGCTCAAAATGCCAACCATGTCTATCAGGGGAATATTGGAGTACAATAATACTGTCACCATCAAAAACTCATTCATTCCAAACACCAATATAAGCACTTGGATCCTAAAGCCTTCAAAACCAAGTACCAGTGACCTCCCGCAGATACATGACATAGATGAAGTGGAATTTGTAAAATTAAAGGATCAAATCAACACAGTAATACAGCAGTCCGAGGAACTACCGGAAAAAATTAACTGGCATGACTATCATCACTACGGATTAGGCTATCTATTACTGGCTGGCATGATTGGGGCGGTGGTCATATATTGCTGTCATCGACGACGGAAGCCTAAGCCGGCTCCCAGATCCTCTCGTTTTCAAGTGAATGTCTAGGTCACTATTTTAATTTTTTTTTTCTCTCTCTCTTTTCTTATTGCTATGATTGTTAATACATTAGTATCTTTCGTTAACACGTTTGTTTAACCTTCATTCAAAGAATATTTAGCCCAAGATAACAATAATAAAGGGTTTTGTTTTAAGTTAGAGGCTAAGAACCCTCTAAGGAGGGGGGTGTGTTAAGATTTATATTCTCACGCATTCTACTGCGTTGACACTAATTGTAAGTGTGCGAACGGTCATTACTAGGTCGCTCACGATATCAGATTCCGAGCGACGGTACTGTCTGTTCCCACACTCGAATTCAATTCATTTGTAAAATTCGAGTGTTTACGAATTTGTATTTATTCGTGAGCACTCGAGTTCCGTTGCTAAAAATTAAAATTTGTCACATTAGTCTTAAGTGAACTATCGGTCAGAGTGGACTCAAAATAATAAACTGTGTTGTCGTGATTTTGTACAATTTTGTCCCTTATTATCGAACAGAACTACATTCCGTGCAGGGACGGGTTAAGAATATCCCTGCAGCGATACCTCTCGCTTGTCGTAAAAGGCGACTAAAACAAAGGTAAACAAAAATCACATCTAGGCAATTTAGAAAACACCAAGGTGAGCCTAGGGACACATATACCACCATTAAACTGCCCCACAAGTGTACATGCAAATCAGTGGGCTGACACGACTGGAGATCACCGGTGTTGTAAGAGTAAGATCAAACAATAAATTATCCTTCCGGTTAATAATGGAAATAATAAATATGGAGCATGCCCGTGTCACAAAAAAAAAGCAGGCCGAAAAACAATTGGTGCAAAATGCAAAAACACCAGCATTTGATTGGCCTCAGCGATGAAGTAATCCCAAACCGGGAAGCCTGCCGCTACTTTCTGAGGTCAAACCGGCGGACCCCACAAGCGGACCAGTAGGAATGCAGTTAAGTGGGAAGGTTATGGTACTACACTTCTGACCATAACAACGCCGGAAAAAGGAAAAGAAGAAGATTATCGAACAGAACTATCTATCTATATCGGTACATAAGTCAGTCTAAGGTGAACCATCGGTCAGGTTTTTTTTTTTTAAAGGGTTCGTGCAGGTTCGAGGGTGTACGCTCTTATGGTGTTTTTCACATTGTCACACAACCTGGAAGGGGTGCAGATGATTTGTGTCGAAGATGTTCGTTCACTACTCTCCGGGGGTGGTTGTCCTACATAAAATTCGAGAGAATTTGTCGCGTTTATTTTAGTTCACAGTAACTGTTTTTTTCCATGTTATATTGGAAATTCATACAGAGAGTATGAATTTTGAAGTGATCTTATGCTGCGAATGTTATGCCTTCGTCAGCATTTTTTGGTGATGATTACCGTCGTCACCACTCGGCCAAATAAATTTTTATATTTGATTACATTTGAGTTTAATTATTATTCAACAAGATTTAGCGACAGTGACAGGACTTTAACTAAAAGTGTTTATTTGTTTGTTAAGTCCAAGTTAAGTGAAAAAATGTTTTATTTTTTGTTACTGGCAAATATATGATTTCAAAAATTCGAGGGAAACTATCTCAACTGACAGCAGTTCTACGACCTCTTCAAGCAACTGATATTATACATGATCAACCGATTTCAACCCAAAAATTGTACTAATTAGGAGTGAATGTAACTGTGGAGGCTCAAAATTTAATTCATCATTTACAAGCCACTGACAGCAATTGCGAAATAGCTTGGAATACGAGTACTTTGGTGGAACGATAATACAATAAACGGTTAGCTCAGTTAAACAGATTGTTAACTCTACCTCTTTGGGAACCGCATAAATTCTTAGAAGACTTCCTGATACGACCAAGGAAGTTATGCAAGCTATCCAGAATATGTACTATAACGAGCCGATCGTATGGAAATTTATCCCATTGTTCGTATAGAACTCCCTCCACTTCCTCGGAGACGAACGCCGCTCCATTTGCCGATATCACTCTCCTCGGAATACCGTTCTCTGATTTTTACTTCCAATCATTTGGACATGGCATGCACCACGATTAGAAACATCTTGACCAGGTATTTGTTTCCGGGCTAACGAGCTGTCGTGTCGCGGTGAGTGGATTCAGGCGATTCAGTTGACCTGCTCGCACATCTTTACCTTTTCTTCGATCTGTTGATTTAACAGATTCCACCATACCTAACTCCTTGCTAAAGTTTTCATGAGAGTCATGCCCGGGTGATTGGTGGTATAACCATACGACTACCCTACAGAATAAATCCTTTCTGGATTGATAATTCCGTCCTTCTCTGGAAAAAGTTTGTTTTCGCGGCGTTTGTTCTGAGACTTGTTCTGCCCCGATTGACGGGATATTATGCGTTTCCAGAAGTAGAACCTCAGCTGGTTCACTGAACACTTCGTTGGTATACAAGGCAACCTGCTTAAGCAATCAGCGTTGGCATTACATTTCCCTTGCGGGTATTCAATATCATAATCGTAAGCTGCCAGTAATAGTGACCATCTTAACATACGTGTCGAGATCTTAACCGGAATAGTTTTCCTTTTGCTAAAAAGGCCAAACAAAAGTTGATGGTCCCTTACTATGACGATGTGCCTGCCAGCGATATATTGATGAAAATGTTTCATCCCAAAGATGATAGCCACAGCTTCTCTATCAATCTGTGCATAATTGCTTTTACTACGGGACAATGTGCGGGGAGCGTATGCAATTGGTTATTCAACTTCTTCCATTTCTCGATGTGGTAATACAGCGGCTACCCTGTATGGCGAAGCATCGCAGTGAAGGCTTCATCATAATAGGTTAGTAGCTAATACCCTCTCAGATCGCAGCAAGGTCTTTAAATATTTGAACATTTGAGTGTGTTTTTCCGCTCAACACTAGTTGACATTCTTATCTAAAAGACGGTGGAGTTTCTCTGCCTTGGTAGCTTTGTTGGGTAGAAACTTATTGTAAAAATTTAACATGCCTAAAAAGGGCTGAAGCATCTCTTTGTTCTGGAGAATCGGTGCATTTTGAATGGTCTCAACCTTAGGTTTATTTGGTGCGATCGCCGCTCCGGATTTAATCATAAAAAATCAATTTCCTGCTTACCGAATACGCATTTAGTTCTTCGCATAGTGACAATTGCTTTTGCTAATTTATTGAAAACTTTCTTAAGATTTTTATTATGTGTCTTCTCGTCTTGCCCTGACGAGAAGTTTCCATAAATCTTTGGGGCGGCTGATATGCCGAAAGGAAACCTTTTTACCGTATACATATAAGCCTTTATGGGTGTTTAATGTATGTAGCTTAGCTGTAGCCTCATCAACTGTTAATTGTTGGTGGGCCTGTTGTAAATCGGGCTTCGTAAACAACTTTACCGATGATATTCCAGCCATCACCTCCAAATATAACGTTAAGGGGTATGCGTTAGTCTTTATAACTGAATTGACTGTACTGCGATAATCACCACAAATTCTCACCATCCTTCTTAAGTACCGGAACGAACGTGAGAATCCAACCGGTTCGAGAATTTCTTGTTGGAACTTACCGATTTAATTTTCAGCCAGATTTCTTAACGCAAAAGGTACCTGCCAACCAACTCCGACCAGCACATGCAACAACAATAACCGGTAGATTGCGCTCAATGTGTTTGTACATAACTGTTACTCTTGTCGATTCCACCACTTTCAGTTTTTCTTTACACCATTATTGGAATATAAGTGATGACATAAGTAGTTGTTGGTTAGTCTTCCAGATTCTTCTCCAGGTCTTACCAGAGATGACTGTACAAGATGCTCCAGAATCCACCTCAAACTCTTCTGTAATCCCGTTCACAACTAATCTCGTCATTATCTTTGCCGCATAAGTGTGTATATTGTTTATTTCATAATATGAATTAAGTGCCGCCAGTTCCTCCTGCATTGTATCTGACTCCTAGATGATGTGGACTCGACTACCTTGTTCACCTTGTTTGTTCGCTGCCCTTTTCTTAAAGCATGCTCTGCTGGAATGCCCTTTTTGTTAACAAAAATGACAATATTTGTTCTTGAAAAGGCACTTGTCTGGTGGATGGTTACCCTCACAACGGAAGCATTTAGTAAAGGTTCTCGTCTGTTTGTCGTGGCTCTTATGCTGTGTCGAGACTGCTATACTTCGTTACTCCCTCGTACCTCCAGGACATTTTAATAGGCTGCTTCATGAGGCAATGCGATTTCATAGGCCCTTGTGGGTTCGGCTCACTAAGTACTCTCTTTTGCAACGCCTCATCCTTGACTCCACACACAATTTGATACCGAAATATGTATATTATTAAGTTCTGCAAAGTTACAGTGTTCAGATAACTTGCGCAAATCTTGGACTCTCCATCTTTTTGACACCTTTTATGAAATGTGTTAATTATTTCGTAGATGCTTGCTCCGAAGCACGTAAGGAAAATAGCTTTTTGCTGTACTTCATTTTTAATCCCATCTACCTCAAAATAATATTTCATTAGTTCTTTGTAGTTATTCCAAGGTAGTTATTGAAGGTTGGAATTGTTCTAATCTGCCGAAAGCGGCAAACGATATGGTTTCGCCATTCCCGTTTCATTTAGTACAATCATTTTAATTTAATTTTTATTTCGTCGCCAGTGCATATATAGTATATACAAATATATACCGAATTTTCAATAAAATACATTTTAATCCATACTTAATCCATTTTATTCTTTAAGGTTACTGTGGATATTTTTCCCACATGTTCGTTCTTGTTCGCTCGGCACACACTAATACGAGACAGCCAAAAAATAACAGTCCCAGTTGCCATTGATCATAGGTCACCTCGCGTTGCCAAGTTGTTAAATATATGACAAGCGGCTAATAGTATTTTTGGGGTTCTTTATCAGGATGACGCCAGGCATATTAAGAGTCAAATACACAATGCCAAACAAAACCAGTAGCATCTGATGGAACTCATCCAAAAACAAGTTCTATCGCCGATTCCACGTCAAATCTTCTCAAACCCATTGTACTTAAAATTAATCAGCAATTTCAGGCTCAAAAAAAATATCGCCTCACTAACTTCCTGTTTGATTCTGTGGATTTCAAATTTAGAAAAGATTCAAGAACTATTCCCAGCTTTACTTTTAGATTAAAATCATGAAAGGATTAATCCTCAAATAATAACGTCTCACCAACTTACCGAACAATTTATGTTAATAAAGGTACATCTACCAGCTATACTAACACTAGCGCAAAGATCAACACGGGACCTGTACAAAAGGGCATCAATGAAGAGACGAGTTTTGAAAGAGGCAGTTGTTTTTGAAATGCGGGTCCCACTTGCCGACACCGAGGAATTTCAATTGTTTAATTTAATTCCAATACCCATTCTACAACAGTCTTCTAGCTATCTAGTGGAAACATCTTCACCATTTTTGGTTATTTCACCAACAAGGGATGAATTTCAAACAAACTACCGCAGCTGCGAAATAGCACTGTTAAATCATAAGAACAATGCCCTTCACGAGTGTAAGCTAAGAAAACTACCCGCTGGAGATTACTGGAAATCATGAAGAGGTTTTAATTGGTGTATATTCTCAATAGGACCTCGGATAACAGGCCATTTAATGTGCAACGAAATCACCGAAGGTCTAACGGTGGTCGAAATGGATTGCTTGAATTAATGGAGCATTGTATGCTGAAAATGCCTACCAAGGGATTACTGGAGCGCAATAATACTGCCGTCATCAAAACCTCTTAGCAGTCCGACGAACTACCGGAACAAAATCAACTGACATCATTACGAATTGGGCTACTTATTGCTGACTGGCATAATTGCGGTAATGGTGTTACGATTGGCGCCGTGCTTCCTTGGTTACTCAAGGGAAGAGCGTCAAAAGGAGAGTCAAACAAATTATATAATACTTTTCTTTAAATATATATATATTTAATTTAGTTTATTAATAGTAGTTAGCTCTGAGAACTAACATCAAATTAACTCTATTGACTCAATGACTCTCTAGACTTTGAATTGACGCTAGAGTGACATTGAATTGACTCTCTTGACTCTATTGACTCTCGATATCAGCTACCCTTTTATATGATATTTTAGTACGCATCTTATCCCCTCTTCTTTTCTTGATTCCTACCCACGTCAGACATCGGTTTCTGCAGCGTAGGTGTAAACACTACGAAACTCGACCCCGTTTGTACTTTGCTCCGTCCCATTTTCACTTTCATACATGCTGGCACTCATTCACAATATCCCTTAATTGCGTTTTCTTTTCTTTTGGGTTTTGCTATGGCCGTGCACGATTTTGTGTCTACCAAATGTACTGCATGTAGTGCATATGAATGGGCACACTTCAAAGGTGTCATGTGTCTTCGTACGCTTCAAGGGTGTCGTATGTCTTGATTCATCGTTGGACTGTACTGACCCCACTTGAGTTTGTCGTACTGCACTGACCTATACCTTTGAAATGGGCACACTTGTATCGTGTGTCTTGATTCATTGCTAGCGTTGTTGGTGGTGAGCAATTATCATTGGGTGTCGAATAGTGATGTTGACGGATATGGGTGGAAGAAAAGAAGAGAAGTGTGCATTTGCTGAGTGGGCGATGCGTGCGGTCATGTTGTGTGAATCACAACATCCCACCCTCCTATGAAAAAGAAAATTCTACCTAGAAAAGGATAGAATTTTCGTGGAAAGCAAATCGGGTCGCTGCTGATATCGAAAATAGGTGTGCTCTATGATCTTAACAATATGCACATAGATAATAGTATTTTTCTTATATAATGGTTATAATCTTTATGTAATATTTAGATAATTGTTTAAGTTGTTGTTTAAAATTATTAGACACTAATAGAAGTTTACAATATTTTAATTTGTATGTTTTCCTAGCGATAATTAATATTATGTTTCGTCGTAATATATAGAATTTTATTTCTTAAATTTATTTGTTACATGTTTTTCATCAAATATTATTTTTTTTTTTTGTTGTTTATATATATGTAAAATTTTTTGTTTACATTCTATGATTAAATTCCTGTTGTCAATACAAATTTAGGACTAGGGGTTGGAAATGAGTGTTGAGGATTAGTGGTTTCTTTCGTTTTCTCTTTATTACAAATATTCTTATGTTTACGGAGAGGGATAGGGCAAGGAAGGGATTCCTTTGGTTCTTCGGTGACACTGGTTTTTCGTATTTTTAAACGTTCGTTAATGAGATATACTGCGACTATTAGTATTATCAAAATGACGTAAGTTGAAATATAGTGGTGAATATTATGGACGTTTGTAGGCATTAATTGTTTTTCTTATTCCACAAATGGTTTTATGTTATTGTTGTGTATGACTTTGAGTTTATTACCAACTTTGATTTCCGAGTTTTCTTCGGACAAAATTCTTGTGATTTCATATGGACCTTCCCAAAGAGCTGAGAACTTATTTTTTCTTGCTTGGTTTTTTAAAAATATCTTGTCTCCTATGTTATAGCTTATGGGCCTGGTTCCATGATCGTAATTAGTTTTCGAGCTCTCTTTATTTTTTACTAAAATGTTTTTTGCGGCTTGATACCCATGCTGCAAGCGTGCTTTTAATTCGTTTGCATAATTGTCGTAGTTATACGAGATCTGTGGCTGTCTATTCAGAGAGCTGGGAATCCGTGCAGGAAAACCGTATAATAATTTGTATGGGCTGAAAGCTGTACTGGTATGCGGTGTCGTATTGTATACGAACATTGAATAAGCTAGCCATGTATCCCAAGTAAGTGGATCTTGGTTAACGTAGTGCCTAAGATACTCGGCTAAAGTTCGATGGCTACGTTCAAGTGCGGAACGATCTTTTAGATAAATTCTTGAGTCAGAGTATAGAAATATTTTTATGTTGGAGTTTGAAAAGGTTTCAATTAAAATGCTTTTTAGGTCTTTGTATGAGTTCGAATAATTCGGTATAGAAACGTCTACGCTATTAGTTTGGTTGTCGATAAAATTGGTTTTTATGTGTTTTAGTATTTTGAGGATTTTTTCTTTGTTACCTCCCTGCTGAGTAGCAATAATATACGTAATAGGTATTGTGTTATAATACTTTATTTCTTCCAATTTTGGTCTGGTATAGTTCTTTATTTTCCTAAATAATTGTTCCTCTTCAGTTTCCTCTGGTGCTAGAAGGAAGATCTGGTGTTTTTCTGGTTTGTTTTGAAGTACTATTGACTTAAACTTTTCGACAAGAGTATAGGTTGAAGGTTTCGGCGTAATTATCTCGAATTCATGGTCGTTTACTTCGCTGTTTCCTTGCGCTTTTTGCTGGTTTGTCTGATTTCGCGTTGTAACGAGAACGGTGTTAGTTGTTTTTTCGGATTCTGGTTGTATCCTACTTAGCGCATCTGCATTAGTGTTGCATTTACCAGGTTTATATTTTATTTCATATTCGTATTCTTCTAACGCTATTCGCCAACGGGCCGAAGAGCTTGAATTACTTTAAGATCTTTAAGATTTAATAACCATTGGAGTGGCCTATGATCGGTGAGGATGGTAAATTTTCTGCCATAAACGTAAGGGCGGAATTGCTTTACGGCGAAGATTATTGCTAGCAATTCCTTTTCTGTAGTTGAGTAACGTGTTTCTGCCGAATTTAGTGTTCGGCTAACGTAATATACATGCTTGTCTTCACCTATTTTCCCTTGGGACAGTACTGCGCCTATCGCGTGTTCACTAGCGTCAGTGGTTATTAGGAAGCCTTCTTTGAAATTTGGATAAATTAAGATTGGAGCAGTGATTAGTTTGTCTTTTAATTTTAAAAACGATTCTTCGCAAAGTGCGTCCCATTTGAAAACTTTATCCTTCTTTAATAGATTGGTAAGTGGCTTTGCTATCAACGCGAAATTTGGGATGAACCTGCGATAATAACCTACAAAACCTAGAAATGCCTTTATATACTTAGCCCTTTTAGGTCTAGGGTAAGTTCTGACTACTTTTATTTTTTCTGGATTCGGTTTAATTCCGTCGTCACTTATTACGTGCCCTAGGTACATTAATTCCCGTTTTATAAAATGACACTTATCGGGTTGTAACTTTAGTGTATGATCCCGTAATCTTGTGAACACATTTCGTAATTTACTGTTGTGTTCCGCCAAATTGGCACCGTCGATGACAATATCATCAACATACACAAAACACTCTATACCAATCATTCCCATTAGAACGTTGTTCATAGTTCGTTGGAACGTGGCTGGTGCGTTTTTCAACCCAAACGGCATTCGGTTGTACTCGTAATGACCGAAAGTTGTGCTGTTTTTTGTCGATCATCTTCGTCAACTAGTATTTGGTGAAAACCGTTTGCGAGATCGAGCGTGCTGAAGTATTTGGCTTTTCCCAACTGGTCCAGAATATCCAGTTTCGGGAGTGGAAATGCATCGCCAACTGTGACATCGTTTAAACGCCTGTGGTCTACTACTACTCTCCAATTCTTGTTCCCTTGCGCATCTGGTTTCTTAGGAACGAGTAATAAGGGCAGGTTTCATGGACTATAGCTTGGTCTTATGTAATCATTTTCCAGCATCTCTTCCACTTGTTTGTGTATCTCGGTTTTGCTCGTTTCTGGTAATCTATAAGGTCTCACGTATATGGGTGGTTTTCCTTCTTCTGTTACTATTTTGTGTGTTGATGCATCTGTGAAAGTTATTTATCTCCTGGCAAAAAGAATAAGTCGTTGAACTTACGACATATTTGCATTATAGAATCCCTCTCTTCGCGGTTGCAATGGTCTATGTTTAATTGCTTTTCAAGGTTCTCTAACTTTTTGTAAACCGAATCGTTTTCTGGGTGTGTCTTGATAAGATCAAACTCTTCTAAGTCGTCCCATTCCAAATCAAGATCTTTTTTTATTTAATTTAACCCCTTCATTTATATTCAATAATATGATTTTGGACCGGTTTTTGTTCGACTTCCCTATGGAAGAGGCCAAGAAGACCCCAGGAGAAACCTGTTTTTTCCGAAACACTTTTTGACTATTAAAGGTAATCTCTGTAACTAGCTTGCTTCTAGGTAGTATGTGGATTTCGTCTGAAAATTCTTCTGTTTGAAATGATTTCGCTGTGATAACTTCCGGATGTGGAATCGTGGCTTCGGCCATGGTTATCTGCGATTGAATCAGTCTGTTCGGAGCGAACTACAGCTGAATTTATTTTCTGCTCTGACTCTGCGTTGACGTATTCCGGTTGAGGAGGATTTTTCTCCCCAGAGATCAACACACTGCGCAATGATCTCGCGCAGCAAATCGCGCTCGTGGAAGAAACTTGAACTAAGCGTTTCACTGAGTTAAAGACTCTCAATGATTTAGAGCATCGTATAGAGGAATTAGAGAAAACAAACGCGCACCCCGAAGCAACGGACAAAGAGTTAACTGACTTAAAGCTACGTTGCGATGCACTTGAGAGGAAGTTTAGGGACTGTAATTCAAGCTCCAGTTTCTGGAAAAACATTCGCCAGATTGGCATTCAGTCAAGTAAAGAGTCAATAACGCACAAAATAGATGTAAACGCATTAAACTCCAATTTCGTCCATCGCCCATTCAATGTATCAACTGTATCAAATGTGTCACCTGCACTAGCCCTTTTCAGTCCGTCTTGCAATCGATCCAATGTTTTCTCCTTTTCTTGTGTAGACGAATTTTCTGTTGGTAATTGTATATTTAGTGTAAAATCGAAGGCAAAAGGAACGGATAACATTCATCCGGACTTTATAAAAATATTATTTCCTTTCGTGCTCCATCCCATTACATATATGTTCAACACCATTCTCACGACTTCAATTTTTCCTGATAGTTGGAAAATAGCAAAAATTATACCATTACCCAAAGCATCTACCTCCAGGAAAATCGAATATCGTCCTATAGCCTTACTTCCATTCCTTAGTAAAGTATTTGAATGTTGTGAGTCAACAAATAAAAAAACATCTGGCTCGCTCGAACCTAGTCACTGAGTTTCAGTTGGGTTTTCGCGCTAAGCACAATTGCACAACTGCTTTACTTAAAGTGTCTGATGATATTCGGGCGGCTTTTGACCGTGATATGGTGGGATTAATGGTATTCCTGGACTTCTCAAAGGCTTTTGACTGTGTTGATCATGGCATACTCCTGTCAAAACTAACAACAGAATTTCAGTTTCAAATGTCCTCCTGTAAACTAATCAACTCATATCTCTCTAACCGCTCGCAATATGTGTACTTTAATGGTAATTGTTCTGCACGTCTATCAGTTACGTCAGGTGTCCCACAGGGTTCTATCCTAGGCCCTCTTCTATTTTCTTGTTTTATTAATGACATCTCGAAATGTTTTATGTACTGCAATCATCACATCTACGCTGACGATGTTCAAATATAGTTTATGTTTCCTAGATCACATTACTCTCAGGCAATAAATCACTTAACAAGTGAACTAAATGAGGTCCATATGTGGTCTAAAGCTAATAGATTAGGTCTGAATCCAACAAAGACGAAAGCATTAATCTTGAACAGAAGTCGACAACCATTCACTATCCCCCCACTGCAGTTGGATGGATCTCCAATTGAATTTGTCGATAATTTTAAGAACCTAGATGTATACTTCACTTCCAATCTTAGCTGGAGCCTCCACATAAATAAAGTCACCTCCAAAGTTTATGGCGCTCTCCGTGGACTGAGCCCTACAGCTCAATTCTTACCAGTAAATGTCAACCGTAAACTTATAACGACTCATATTTTGCCAATTATCCTATATGGCTGTGAACTATTTTTGAATATGGACTACGATTCCGAAAGAAAACTGACAGTGGCATTCAACTGTTGTGCAAGGTATGTATATGGCATAAGAAGATATGAACACATTTCCGAATATACAAGAAAAATAGTTGATTGCCCTTTAATAAAACTATTAAAATATCGAACTATTTTATTATTACATAAAATTATGACCACAAAAGAACCGACGTATCTATACCGAAAAATCAATTTTGCAATAAGATATCGAACCCTACATCTTATATTGCCGAGACACAAATACATGGCAAGTAGCCGCCAGTTTTTTGTACTTTTGGAACTCACTCCCCCTATGCATCAAGTTAACGAATAACTCAAATGATTTTAAACGTAAAGTTTTCAATTTTTTCGCTAATAACCGCTACGAATAATAACTCACTTTCATTTAATTAGGTTTAGGGTTTATTATTTAATTATTATTATTTAATTAGAGGGTTCGTATTGAACGACCCAAGGGACAACAATCCAATATTACACAATCAGCCAAAAGAGTATCATTATAACGTGGGCGTACAATCAGTTTCACATACTTATAACGATTAGTAACAACGAAACAAAGAGCATTAAACTCACAATTAGTTTTACATATAACTAATAATAACAAAGAAACAAAGGACATGCAGAACAAGTGCATTTTCTTTTATATTAAAATAAAGCCATTTATTCGGGAACAAAACTAGTTGTGTTTAATATTCTTTTATGTATATATAAGAAGTAGTAATTTCGTTCGAGCATATCCGCCGTGGACATTGGTCCTTCGAGCCACTGAATTATGAATATTTTTAATTGATTTGATTTTTCATACCTGTGTTAAAAAGAGTGGATCATAAAACAATAAAAAAAAACAAAAAATCGAAAGAACAAAAGTAAAAACATCAAGTGCTAACATTCGTGCTATAACATTGGTACATTGCTCAAACATTGAACACAAAGGAGGAGAACACTGAGCCTAACGGCCCACCACTCAACCACTTCGGCATTAACCGTTCCAGCTCCAACGATCCAGCGCCAACGATGCAGTTCAACGCAGTTCAATGCAGCTTAAACGGTGCAAAGAAATAGCTGAATATCGAAGATTTATTTTATTTTTTTATACGTTCTGAATTTAATAAAAAAAAATATCAAGTGCTTATAAAAAGTGTTGTTGAATTAAAGAAAAAGTGTAATTGTTAATAGAAATACATTGAATTTAGCAACAACTATCTGTTGGACATCCAATGTACAGCAACTCAAACACTTTTTCATATAAGTACATTTTTTTTTTCTTACATTACATATATGATTTTATATTGAAATTTTAACATTTTTAAAAGAAAATTTCAATTTTAAACATTTTAAATATTTTTTTAATTATATTATTGTGTGTTCCTGTCTGTGCTTCCCTCTCAAATACAATAGTGCCCATCTACACATTTGTGGGTGACCTGAAAAAAAAATACAGTACCATTCGTTTAACATTTATCAAGGTTCACAAAAAGCACAATCTTACCAATCTGTGATCATTCAATTCGCGTGTGGTTTCCATTGAAAGTCGAAATTCCGAATAATATCTAAAATCTTGAAATCGGTTGAGTCTCAAGACATCCTCTTAAAGGAACTCCAAAGAGACTTAGAAGAACTCAAGAGAGAATCCGCGTCGCGACAGCCAAGGGGGTAAGGGACTGTCTACTTATCGGATATAGAAGACATATTCAAACGAGCGAAAAAGGAACATTCTTTGATAGTTGGTAGTTCCGCGGACCCTTTAAAAGACAAATATTTAGATGGTGAAACATACTCTAAAATCAAAAAACTTTCCTTCACTCTCGTCGGTTTACTTAGCAATGATCTCGACAAATAGGAGGAAGCATCCAGTCGCATATTTGACACGTCTCGTCTGAATTAAACGCGATCGTCAAATTCAGACATTCGGCTTCCCCGCATTCAAATCATGCTCTTTTCGGGAAAATTCGAGAATGGTGTGAGTTTCAAGACTTATTTCACAACATGATTGATTCAAATCAATACCTTTCAGACATTCAAAAGCTTCAGTCCCTTAAGAGTTTTGTTTCCAATGAAGCCTCTCGGTTAATCCAACATCTCCCAATTGATGGCAAAAATTATATGTCAGCTTGGGAAATTTTAACCGAAAGGTTCCAAAACGAAAGAAAATTAGTAAGGACGCAACTCCGTATTCTATACTCCACCGCGAATTTGAAGTCATTGCATGATACCGAATGCATTCATGCACTCAATAACCTCGGTGTCACAGTCGAAATGTGCGAGGCAATTCTCATTTACGTCATGTTAAAAAAACTCCCAAATCAAACTCAGATAGATTGGGAAGACAGTTTAGCTATGTTTACCAGAGGAGTGGCGAACATCTGTCGAAACCTTTAACAGCAATTCGTTAGAATTTGAATATTCCCAGCTTCACAACATCATGCAATTGCGCGACGCCTTAAAACGGTCTGCACGGGGAACTGTTGAATTGCTACTCTCCAATTCGAACAACGTCAATGCCACTATGGGGATTCAAGAAAATCATTTAATATCCCTGGTAAGCTTTGCAAACAAAATAACAAATATGACCACCTTTTTGCTTGAGACCACCATCTCTCAAATCCAACTTTGTTGAGCGAACTTGTTACAAAGTTACCGACGTCGAAGCAAATTCAATGGGCTGAAAAGTGCTTCGAACTGGAACACTCGCCAACAATTGTCGATTTCAACCAATGGCTAAACAAGCAGAGACCACTTGCAAATATGTGGTAACTGGCACTCTATCTTCGTCCCAATCAGCCACAAGTAATAGCCAGAACCTAAACCGACGCCTACCCATAGCCAAGCATCTAAAATCGCCTCGTAGTCACCGCTATGTATACATTAGCGTTGCACAAAAGTCGTGCATGTTATGTGAGGGTGAGTATAGCAGTTTAATCGATCCACAATTTTCAAAACTATCTATTGATGAACGTTAAAAGAAAGACAAGACCTGCAGATGAGCTGAACAATGTGCAAACAAACAGATGTTTGCCGCCTACTTCACATAGCCGACAAAACAAAGAAACACACTCAACTATCATCAATGAACGTCAACCAACCGTTGAATCCCCTCAAGGGTGTACCGACCAGCCAAGTTATACATGTAAAATCATAGAATCTGCTACGCAGAAAATCAGAAAATGATAATTGCACCAATCGCATTCTGTTCCTATACAACCACGGAAACTTTATCACCACCTATGCTTTCATAGATCGACCTGGAGTAAGCACATCAACTAGGTAAAGGAGGACAACCGGATTCTCTGAAATTCCAGTGGCTCAACGACAAAAGAATTAAATAACGAATTCCGAAGTTTGACTATCAGCGGAGTTGAAGAAGATGCCCAGCAGTATAAGCTTTCAAATGTTTACATCTCAACTAATTTGCCATTGCCAACACAGAGCTTTCATCCTGGTGAGTTATTTGCAAACGATAAACACCAAAATATTCACCTTTCATGAGTGCCACTTAGTGAATACGATAACATTCAACTGAAATTGATCCCCGTGCCTCTTCAGATTTAGGTCTGATCGCAGTTAAGACAAGATTTGGTTGGATAGTATATGGGCGAAATGCCAACAGACAAACGTGTGCTTCATTTAGGAACGGTTTTGGATGACACGAAAAGCAAAATGGACGAAATATACGACACATATACAATTGGTATAAAGCCTGATGTAAGAATAATGCAGTCTACCGCCGCCAAGAGGGCGCTTTTTTTTACTTGAAACAAAAACTAGAAACCTTGAGGAACGATACGAAGCCAGACTTCTGTGGAAAGAAGACTATTCCTCATTTTAATTTCCAGACAGCTCTACTATGGCACTTAATCGGCTCGAAAGCGTGGGACGGAAAATGACTCGAGATCGAGATTACGCAGAGCAGTACGGAGCCAAACTAAATTATTGCATCAGTAAAGGTTATGCACGAAAACTGAGTCCAGCCGAAATAAATCACCGTACTGCGAAGATTTTCTATTTACCACACTTTGGGGTAAAAAACCCTAGCAAAAAGGGCCTTTGGCTGTTTTTGACACGGCGGCCGAAGTTGGAAAATTTTCTTTAAATAAAGCTTTATTGTCCGGTCCAGATATAAATCAACCATTAATTGCAATGCTCTTTAAATTTGGGCAGGCGCCGTTTGCAGCTTGTGGTGACATTAGGGGAATGTTCCAACAAGTTCAGATTGCAAAAGAGGATCAGTACAGCCAACGATTTTTCTGAAGGGATGATCCGCATGATCCAGTACAGACATATGTGATGGAGAGGATGACTTTCGGCGCGACCTGTTCACCTGCAATAACTTAACATGTAAAAAATACAAACGCCAACGACTATAAGCAGCAGTTCCTCGCGTCGAAGAAGGGATTGTAGGTAAACATATGTACGTTGACAAGGCGGCTGTGGCTTCGAGTGGTTTCGAGTTGCGTAATATAGCATCCAACTCGGACAAACTGATAGTAGCCGCTGGCCGAAGCCGTGAGAGATCAGAACGAGTCAGTGAGCGTTCATAATAAGGTTGAACGAATTTTGGGAATGCATTGGTTACCGAAAGCAGATGTTTCTGTCTACTGTCTAAGCTTTAACAAAGTGCCCGCCAAGGTTTTACATTTTAATAGAAAAAAGCGAGAATTACTGTTTTTTTTTTTTTTTTTTTTTTAATTAATTTTTATTCAATTTTTACTTAGAGCTATCTTAGGCTAGACAAAAATGCCTAAAACTAGCTTAAATAACTTAACAAACTTAAAATACCTTACTGGCCCTATACGGACACTCTAAAGTACACACAGAACAACTTAATCTATGTCTTTCGACTTAATGCTTGATTACAAGACTACGATAATATGATTAAGGCCATGTAGCAGATTACCTTCACTCTGGAATCAAGTTGGCTGCTATGAAACAGCCATCTTGTCAGAGCGAAAGTGCCCCGGGCCTTTGCCAGAGCAGCATCTACATGTTTGTCAAAATATAGATACTGATCCAGCACGATCCCAAGGTACCTGACTACACTTTGTCTCGCCAGTGGACGCCCGTCCGGCCCAAAGATAGAGAACTTGCGCCAATTTTTTCTAGTGTCCCGAGAGGCCCTAGACAAAGGCGTTCTGAACAATATAGATTCTGATTTCTGGAAGTTGATTTTCAACTTCCAGTCATCACAATACTGCTGAATTTTTTCGAAGTCACGCTGCAGAAGAGTAACAATGACGTCGATCGTTGGACCTGATCTGTACGCAATTAAATCGTCCGCGTACGCTATTGAATGGTGAAGAGAAGCTATCAGATCACTGAAGTAAATGCTGAAAAGTATCGGCGAGTTCACCGTACCCTGTTGCAGTCCGTTGTTAATATTAAATGTTTGGGTAGAAGTCACGTTGGCAATTTTCACAACGAACTTTCTACCTGTTAACATATCAAAAATCATATATAGCAGTGGTTTACTTATGCCCAACCGACTGAGCTTGTAGTAAAGTCCTTCTAACCATACGGTGTCGAAAGCTTTTTCCAAGTCAATCAGACAGGCACCCGTGCATTGGTTCTTGCATTTATTCCACTGGATATCCGATACGAGCTTCGACGCGGCATGAATAGTGTCATGCCCCGCTCTGAAGCCAAATTGGTTATCCGGAATGATTTTATTGTCCTCAACCCATTTAGAGAGGGCTCTATGGACTACCTTCTCGAAGACCTTGCTGATACTCGGAAGGAGACTTATCGACCGGAGATTTGCCGGGTTAGAGGTGTCCTTACCCCTCTTGGGGATTGGTTGCACTACCGCTGTCTTCCAGTGCACTGGATAATATGCATTATTCAGTGCATTGTTGAACAGGATGGTGTACCTCTCTACAGCCACTGGCGGAAGGTGCCTAAGCACAACATTGGATATACCGTCGATACCCGCGGATTTTTTCCTTTTCAATGACCGAAAGATCATCTGGAGATCCTCCGTCGAAATGAAGAGGGTGTTAGCCCCTTCACTGGCGACAGCATTGTTTGCCATAAAATCATCATTGAACCTGGTAAAACCAAGGTTCTCTGATCGCCAATGATCTATATCATTTTGAAGGTAGAAGTGATGAAGTAGGACTCTGTTTTCCAGGTCGCGGTTTGGGCGAATGCTGTCATTCACCGTATACACTTTCTGGAATACAGCTCCCACTGTCGCCACCTTCTCCTGGGGATCCTCGATCACGAAGAAATCATCATCCAAGACGGCGCTCTCTGGATCGATGTTGATTGTTCGTAGCAAGTGTTCATTGTCTGACGTTCTCGGAAGCTTCAGATCCTGAATGTCATTCTGATTGTTTCTCCGAAAGATTTTATTTATTTGCGGGAACATATTCGCGCTGTTGGATTTTACAGCACGAATTCTATTGTTCCAATACAAACTTACAGATATTCTGTAATTTTCCTTGATCAACTGTTGGAGATTTTTAATCAGTGACTTCAGTGTCCTGACCTCCGAGTTTTGTCTGTCGGTAAACCGCCTGTACAAGAGTTTGAGTCTTGTCAGGAGTCTACTTTTTTGTCTGTGCAGTGCGTCGATTGTCGCGTTTCGGTATACGTTTGTGGTATCGTGCTGTCGTTGGCGTGGTATCGTACTGTTCATTGTCTGTTTAATGGTATCGTCCATTTGTTTGAGGTACCTGTCAATCTCGTAGTTTGACAGGTTGCTATTGGACGGCGGAAAGGAGGCGCTCGAAGTGAGCGTTCTCGTCAGGGAACTGGCAAAGCGTGTCCAACGCGCCCTACTGTAATCATATGGGTACGTTTGGACGTACTCTGCCATTTCCACAAATTCATCTGGTACTGTGATCACGGCACTAAGTCCGCAGTGGTCACTGTCATATACGAAGGTCCGTAGACAGTTAGTAGACCATTCGTTCGTGTCAGCCAGTCTCAGTCGAGAGTCAAGCAACATGAGATCCAGGTAGGAGCCGCTCCTAGGATACGACGGACTATCTGTTGCGAGTATCTTGAGTCTATACTCCATGCTCTGCAGAACCCACCAATGACTTAGTAGGCTCCCCCTGGTGTTGGGACTGTTATTTCCCCAATCACCATGTTTGGCATTTAAATCGCCGGCCAGAATGTAGAAGTTTTCTACCGAGTTTAAGCGCAGAGAACGAAAAAGTGTCTCGAGCTCTGCAATGAAAACATTGGGCTGAGGTGCTTCAGGTGCTTCAGGTGCATAGGCTGATACAATGTACATTCTCTTTCCATTTCGGAGAGGAATGCACACAATACAGGCCTCTAGCACCTGGAACCTCCGCACTTCACCGCTATATATAATTTTATGTTTAAAACTATTTCTAATGAAAATCGCAACTCCTCCACCTTGTGTGGCGTTGGGTCGGTCTCTTCTTATTATTCTATAAGAACTGTGCCGGATTTTGTGCTTCTGGTTTAGCTTTGTTTCGCTAACCAAGAGTACATCGGGGCTTTCGTCCTGCAACAGGTTAAAAAGTACGGCTCGTCGCTCAATCCTTATCAGTGAATTTACATTCACCGACAGGATCTTCAAGTGTCTCCCTACCAGCGTACCCATCACGACCTTAGGTGCGCTAGGCCCGGCAGAAGCGAGCAGATACTATCTACTCGGGTCGCCGTCTCAAGGATCTGTTGTTGGAGCTGCCCAATCTGCCCTTGGATTGCGAGCAAGATCGAACAGACATCCACCTCGGCCTCCGGTGCCTTAGAGACAGGCACTGGGGCTTTAGGAACAGCCATAGGCTTTTGTACCGTCTTTCCCGAGCCTGCCGCCATTTGGGCGTAGGTCAGCTGGGATGTAACGGCTGGTGTTTTGTAAGCGACCCGAGGGACGCTTATCCTCGACCTTCTGCTTACGAGCCAGATTTGATTTTTTGATGTCTTGGAACTTAGGACATCCCCGATAGTTTGCAGGGTGTCCATGGTTCCTACACAGTACGCACTCGAGTTGCTCCCTGTCTGCGACCTTGTCTTTTGTCAGGTCGCATTCCTCGTTTCTGTGGTTCTTTGCACATTTAACTCATCGAGGCTGCATCTCGCAGTTCGACGCGGCATGCCCGAACCTTTGGCAGCGGATACATTGCAAAATGTTTCCTTGCCTTCTTAATATATCCCATTTAACAGACTGGGATGCTAAGGTAGTAATTGCCTTTAGCCTCTCCAGCTTGCTGCTGGGTGTAAGCTGCACAAGGAAGAAGGGCAATACCCGCTTCTCCCGTTTGGCCCGCGCCGTAGTGAATGGCTTGACTCCCACGAACTGGAGGTAATCGCTCTCGAAAACTTTGAGCTCTGAGAGCATTTCCTCGGGGTCCGTGATCGAGTACACGCCTTTGAGGAGCATCGT